>JAOTRH010465370.1:0-27821 GCA_034768845.1 Heliamphora exappendiculata
CCGCGAATCACACCGTCAACTCATCTCCATAAAATAAGAAATACTGCAGTAGCCCTTAGACCCTCAAACCAGCAGTCAGTGAAATATCTTCAAACTAATAAGCACACAGTTGCCGGAACAGTTACCGGTCGCCGGAAAAGTCACCGAAAAGGTCAGAGGTCGCCGAAAAAGCAATTGAAGGTGTTATAGGTACTAAGCAAGGACAAGCGACGCTGGAAAGTGAGAAAACAGAGGCCGTCGATGCTGGAACTAGGCAGAACAGTGGTCGTCGGCGTCGGAAAGAGAGAGCGGAGGTCGCCGGCGCTGGAAAGTGGGAGAAACAGGGTCGCCGGTGCTCGAGAAGGGTCGTCAGTGGTCAATGAACGGCTAACGTGGTTGGTGATGGTGCTTCGTTGGTCGTCAACACTGGTTTGGGAGGTGCGACAGTGTCTCGTTGCTTCGTTGGTGTCGGTACTGGTTTGGGAGGTGCGACATTGTTTCGTGGAGACAATCGAAGGTGCGACTAGGGTTTTGGGAGGTTGTCGGGGTTCGAACAAGGGCAAAAGCGGTCGCAGGTGGCCGTGGCTAGGGTTTTGGTGTTCGGTGAGGACAGTGGCTAGGGTTTCGGCCTGGTTCAGTTGTGTGGCTGGTGGCTATGTCGTGGCTGGTGACTGTTGTTGGCGTGGCTGGTGACTGTGGCGTGGCTGGTGGCTGGTGCTGGAAGAGGGAGGCTAGAGTTAGGATTTCGTGGAAGTTTCGTGGAGGCTAGGATTTTACGGTGGCTCTGATACCATGTTAAGAATAATGGAAAGCCGTACCCTAATGGGTAGGCGAGCTCTTATTTATAATAAATTTAGAAAATACTATTACAATCATACACCTACATACGCCGGATAATAATAACATAATAGTAATATAATAATAATAAGCTACTAACACAGCCCAGTCAGCATCCGTATATGCCTGAAGAGTTAACGTGGAGGAGGAGGACAACAACAAACTGTGGAAAATAGTATGCTGGATAAAACATATGATGCGGAGCAAAGCAGCCCAGTGGGTGGAGCGAGAAGCAGAAACAAATTGGCAAACGACATGCACAGCATAGTCAATATTAGATCTGGTCACGGTGAGATAGATTAAAAACCCAACTAGCTCCTGATAAACTGAAGGATTTTTAAGAAAAACACCATCAGAAGAAGAGAATTTGACATAGAGTTCAATGGGGGAGTCAACAATCTTATTATCAGTTAGGCGGGCACAGTGAACAATCTCATGAGCATACTTAGTTTAGAATAGATGATAACCCTGAGATAAAGAAGCGACCTTGATACCAAGAAAATACCAAAGGGCCCAAGTCTTTCATCTCAAATTCCCAAAACAAATGTTGTTTGACCTCAGATATAGCGACTGAATTAGAACCAGTGATAATCATGTCATCCACATGTAATAGCAAAACAACAATACCAACAGATATATGTCGGATGAAAAGAGCAGAATCATGGAGGCTAGAATAAAATCCAATCTGTGTAATAGTAGACTGAAAACAATCATACCAGGCACATGGGGATTGCTTAAGACCATAAAGAGCCCGACGGAGATGACATACCATGCCCGAAGGATGACGAAGACCCGGAGGAGGTCGCATATAAACTTCCTCAGGAAAGTATCCATTGAAAAAGGCATTCTTAATATCAAGTTGAAAGAGGGGTTAGTGACGAATAGCAACAGCCGAGATGAGGGTACGAACAATGGTCATTTTAGCCACTAGAGCAAAGGTTTCCTCATAATCAATGCTATATTCCTAGAAAAAACCCTCGGCAATGAGACGAGCTTAGTAGCACTCTAAGGAGCCATCAGAGTTAGTTTTGACCTTTTAAACCCAATTGCACCCACTGAGATTTTTACTTGCAGGGAGAGAGACAACATCCGAAGTACCATTTTTCTGAAGAACAGATAATTTGTCTGAGAGCATTAACTCAATTAGGATCAGTACATGCTTCTTTATAAGACTAGGGCTCAAAATAAGTATAAATAGAAATCAAAAAGGCACGATATGAAGGAAAGAAACAAGAGTTCGAAAAACCAAGTCTTACCGACAGGGTACGGGTACGCACACGTTAGAGACGGTCAGGAGGGGCAGGAGCAACAGGAGCAGATAGTGCAGGGTCGAAGCTAGTGGATACATGTGGAAGAGCAACTAGACAAAGGGAGTAAACCAACGGGAGAGAGGAAAGCTGAGAAGGTTGGGAGGGAGGTGGAAAATCAAGGACTTTAATGGTAGAAGTAAACTCCTCTTATAGCACATCGAGGGGAAAAGGATCAATATCAACTAAGTTATCTTTAGAAATAAGAGCATACTTAAGAGGAAGATTAAAATAGGCAAAACACTCAAGAAAGACAACATGATGCGACACACAGACGTCAGGAGACAGGATCATAACACCGATATCCTTTTTGGTGGAGGCCATAACCTAAGACGACACAGAGAACAGAGTGAGCACAAGGTTTGGTCCATTCTCGTTCAGGGAGAAGAACGAAACAAATAGAACCAAATACACGCAGTAAGGAGTAATTGAGAGCGTGTCTGAAAAGCTTCTCATAAGGAGATAATCCAGAAAGGAGAGGATATGGCATACAATTGAGAAGATACACAGCCGTACGAATGGCTTCTCCCCAGAAGACAGCAGGAATAGAGGAGAGAAGAAGGGATCGAGTTGTGTCAAGAATATGACGATGTTTCATCTCAGCGTGACCACTTTAGGCCGGAGTATCTGAACAAGAGAATCGGTGAATAGTACCAAAGGAAGCCAAAAAGTGTGTAAATTCAGTTAGAAAATATTCCCCACCTAAATCTGAACGAAGAATCTTTATAGTGGTAAAAAACTGTATGAACCATAGAATGAAAATCACGATAAACACAAAAAAAAACAGACATGTGAGACATAAAGTACACCGAGCAGAACCGACTATAATCGTCAATAAAGGAAACATAATAGGCAGAGCCACCCTTGGTGGTAAGAGGAGAAGGGCGCCAAACATTAGTATGGACAATCAAGAAAGGAGAGGTAAAAATTGATGCACTTTTATTAAAAGGTCAAGTTGACATTTTTGCAAGTTTAAAGCCACTGCACTCAGAAATATCACTAACAGACACTTTTCCTAAACTACTAGACTGAATTAAAAGTTTTAAACGATCACTTGACAAATGGCCTAGGCAAAAATGCCAAAGGTAAAATGACGAAGAATGTTGATCTAAAGAAAAGGAAGGCATGGCGGCATTAAAGACCATGGGAATAAACTCTCTAGAATGTAAAGGTTACCAGCTCTACGCCCAATCCCAATCTGCTTCTATGGCTTCTGGTCCTGAACAACACAACCAGTGGAAGAAAAAAGAACATCAAAACCAGAATAAAAAAACTGGCTAATAGACGGTAGACTAACAGACAACTGTGGAATATAAAAAACATCAGGAATGGACAAAGTGGACGAGGGAGAGGGGACAACCAAGCCAATAGAAACAACATTCATAAGGGAACCATCAGCAGTGCAAACAGTGATAGGAGACGAAGGGGAAACACAATTGCAAACAAGAGAGATCTGATGTTAGATGATGAGAAGAACCAGAATCAAATATCCAAGTCGACGGTAAAATACCTGAAAAGTAATAATTATGAGAACCTGAATGAGAAGTAGTCATAGAAGCATGTAACTAATTCCCGTGGGGAGGCAAGCATAGCCTGAAATTAGCGAAACTGATCAAATAGGACCTAGGATGGAGGGGAAGTACATCTAGTGGATGCAAGTGCAGCAAGAGCAGCAGCGGTGCGATAACTCGGAGCAGAGGTACATGAAGATGCAGAAGAGGAAGAATTGATCTTATGTGCTAACTTAGGGCATGCAGACTTCAATGACCCTTCTGATGACAGAAACTACACTCATTCATGGCAACACGTGATTTTGGCTTTCTTGTGACATAAAGCATATGAGAAGAGATATTAGGCAGTAGTTACGGGCAAGAATTAACACCGCCTGATGAGGATGGGGTGGTAAAGACTAATTGAGAGGGAAGGGTCATCTAAGCAACCTTGAATTGTGTCCATTTTGCAATAAGCTCGCGAACAGCTCCATCAACAATGGGGAATGGGGAACGATAAAGAATGGCACCATGAAGCGCCTCAAACTGATCACGAAGCGCCATAAGAAACTATACCAGTCTCTACTTTTTGTGAAACTAAATATAACTATTAAGGAGCTGCAAGTCTGAGGATTCCATAAGTGCCAATTGATCCCAATAAGTTATCATCTCATTATAGAATTCTTGAAATGATTTTTCATTCTGCTTGGCACTTCAAATAGTCATCTCTAATTCAAAGTGTTTCGCAAAATTGGATGTAAGATACATATTATGGAAATAATCCCACACTTGTTTAGCGGTCATATACTTATATAAATTCATGCCAATACTTAGCTCCATAGAGTTGTGAAACCAAGTGAGGACTTTGTGCATTCTCCATCTCCCAAACGGCAACAGATGAATCATACCCCTCATCCTTAGGGTTTGTAGGTCGGACGGTTGAGCAGATTACATATCCTCATAGACCTTTCCCAAGAAAAAAGTTTTTCATAGCATTCGATCAATACGAGTAGTTGGATCCATTCAACCGGGTGCTAACAGCCTGCAATTTGCCTTCTAACATATTGAGGGAGAAAGAGATCAGATATGAAACAACCAAACCAAGCAAAACGAGCTTAGTCAACAAAGAACCGGATCTGACAAAAGGGAACTCCAGTTGTCACAGGGGCTTCGTCGGAGATCGGCGGTGGTCGTCGAAACTTCATTAGAGGTTTTTTATGGTCGCCGGACCTAGGAGAAAGGTTAGCGAGGGTCGACAAGGTTGCTGGACAAGGGAAGGGTGGCTAGGGTTTGGAGGGTTTGCGAGTACGCAAACGAAAGAGGAGATGAAATATAGCTACGTCGTGGGTCGTCGAACCATAAAGAAGGTTCATCAGTGGTTGCCAAACCTCAAGGAAGGCTCGTCGGTGGTCGCTGGACCTTGGGGAGGGGTCGTTAGTGGTTATGGTGAGCGGCGGCTAGGGTTTGCAGAGAAGGCGATGCCAGAGAAGTCGAAGAGTTTTGAAGAGGGGTTGCGATCTTGTGACGGCTCGGTTTTTGCAAAGGGAGTCAACGGCGCCAAAGAGAAAGAAGTTGACGACGCCGGAGGAGGGAGATCGACGGTGGCGGGCTAGGGTTTTGCTTCAGGCTCTGATCATGTTAACAAAAGAAATAATCTTATTATTGCATATTATTTTGTCTAATCAACCTTAATGACGGAAAACATAATACATATATAAAAAGAAGAAAACCCTAATAATGGTAAATACCACATTACCATTTAGCTATATATAAAATATTAAAAAAGAAACATCTCACAATAGCAATGGTAGTGGATGGTCTGGTGACACCAATGGTGGAAGTAGTAGTCGGTGGTTGTGCGAAGATGGATTGTAAGGAATGTCGAACCAGATCTGGTCCCTCCACTGCATATCCCTATGGCTGTACCATATAGATGTCTTCATCTAAATTCCCATAGAGGAAAGTAGTTTTGAAATCTAACTGCTCTAAGTGTAGGTTCTCTACTGCCATAATTCTCAAAACTAATTTGATGGTTAAGATTTCCACAATAGGTGAGAAAATCTCCTTGTACTCTATCTCTATCCCGACTTTTAGTGAAACCCCTTGACTACTAACCGAACCTTGTACCTCTTGCTCTCATCAGCCTTTTCTCTCATTCCGTAGATCTACTTGTTCTATAGAGCTGACTTACCCTTGGGCAATTGTACCAAATCTCAAGTTTCATTTGATGATAGATACTCCATCTCATCATCTATAGCACTCCCACTCCTCCTTGGTATCAACCTGTAATGATTCTTCAAAACATTCTGGTTCACCACTATCTGTTAGCAACAAATAATTCAAAGACAGTGAATATCGCACTACAGGTTTACTAATTCTGATGGATCTCCTGAGAGGAGTTTGTGTGTCCGCCTATGGAGTTGACTGTATGTTCGCATCCCGAAATTTCAAAACTCTATCAGATGTCCCTTCAAACTCAACAAAGTTTGATCTATCTGTGGTTACCTCTGTCTGATCGTATTTGTTTCTAAAACAAAATGACTCATTGAACACAACATCAATACTCCTAATTGTTTTCCCACTTTCATAATCCGAAAGTATGTATTCATAGTTATCAGTCCCGTAGCCAACAAAGACACTTTCTAGACTTAAGGTCAAGCTAGCTTCTCTTTTCAAGCTCTACATGAACATAGGAAATACAACTAAAAATACGCAAATGGGATAAAGTTACCTCTTTTCTTGCCCACACTTCCTCTGGTAGTCCACCATCCAACGGTAATGAAGGTCCCCTGTTGATCAAATAAGTCGTCGTGTTCACTGCATCAGTCTAGAACTATTTTGGCAATCCAACATGCAGCCCCATGCTCCTACCTCATTCCATGAATGTTTTGTTCTTTCACTGTACCTTGGCTTCATTGGGGCATTCATAATCCTTTTAATCCATTAACTACATAGTAGTTCTCAAACTCACTGCTACAAAACTCGCTGTTATTATCTAGTTTCAGACACTTCAGCTTTAACCTTGTTTCTTTCTCAAAAACATCAAGTTTATTTTTACAAAAATAAACCCAAAACTTCCCCGTAGCATCATCATTAAAGATAATGAAATAACAGAAAGCTCCTAAAGAGGGTATTTGAGATGGCCCCCATACATCTGTATGGACCAATTCCAGCCATTTTGCTTTTGGTGTCCATGTTGTTCTTGTGAAACTAACTTTCCCCTACTTCCCAAAGACACAATATTCACAAGTCTAAATCCACTTACTGCAACCCTGGTAATTTTCCTTTTGAGATCATCACCTTCACCCCATTTTCACTATTATATCCGAGTCTACTGTGCCACATACTGGCATCAACCCCAAACTTCGCCATCGCTAGGCTGCTATAGGAACCCAAGGGCACTAGCGAGTGCCTTGCCCTTTTCCACGGGCCAAGATAAATGACCCCGCTGCTTATCTTCCATGAATTGGCTGTGAAAGATGTCCTGACCCCAGATTATTATAATAGCTAACCCACATAAATCAAGTTTCTTGTTATACTAGGTCCATATCTAATGTCATTTAGCTTCAAACATGATCTGTCTATCTACGTGATCTGCATGTCACCCTTCACAATGATACTGCAGGCTTTGTCATTGTCATGACCCAAACCGAGCGGGCCTACATGTGGCGTGACTGGCCAGTGAATTACGCACCCAAGGCCTAGCTAAGCAAGTCTGGTGCTTAAAGAGTGCAGGAAAAAAAACAAGCATTAAAAACTTTAAACACGATAGCTTACAATAGGTAAGTTCATTAAGTTACATTCCCCAAGTTCATCATCCAAAGCAAAATTAGAAATAATTAAAGTGTCCATGCAAAACATTACAGACTCATAGATCAGCACCCAAAGGCTCTTCTAACAAAAAATACAAATAAGACATGAGATATAAAAGGAATATCGAAAGATAGGCTAAGTTGCCCTAGTCTTAGATCGGACTCTCGTTCAGAAACTGCTCATCTCCTGAAATATAAACAACTCCATAAGCTAAAGCTCGTGTGATGTGTATACCAAGATTACAAGCTGGTTAACCAAGATTTTTAAATATGTAAGGCAATTAAAAGATAATATTGTTTATAAAAAAACATCTTGAGTAGATCTGATCATTTAATGGAAACCTAATCATATTAGGCATTTCATGAAAACATATACTTTTAGCTTGTAACAAAGCAATCTATCGGACATCATGTATCTTATATTCATGGCTTGTTGCTACGCAATCTTTCAAGCAAAACTAATATGGTGTATCGTCCAATAGCTTCTTTAACTAATAGAGGAGCTACCCCTATAAAGTAACGAGATAGCAACGTCTAACATTTCACCTCCCTTTTACCGCCTCATACCGCTAATTCTTTTAACTTCCCGTAGCATACCGGGACAACCGAGGGACGCACCAAGTATGTCATCATAATCTTTATGTTTAGATTTCAAATTTCTTTCCTTGCAAACATTTCATGGTTAACCGGTTTTATAAACAAAAGCATTTTCATATAGCATAGCTCTAAACCATAATTTTGAACATAACATATATAATGAAACATTTCCTTTGAATCAACAATTCATGCTTATAAACATAAAACTTTCGCATAAAAATCATGTAACCAAAAGTAATGCTACTATGAGACCTAGGGTTTAAGTGTTCATGCCATGTATTCGGGTTCCGTTGTTAGTCTAACTCGACTTAAGATCAAGGATGAACCTAAGCTTCATAGTTTAGGACGTGTTAAGTGCCAAGACATTGAAAGTACACAAGCTCTTTTATTTTCAAAAAAAAATTAAGATTCCTATCCTTCGAAGGAAATATATAAAAACCATATCAAAACTCTTTCAAAAATCATGCAATTCTGAAGGTTTGTAGTTTGGTGAGTCTAGAATGATCTCCAATAGGCCGTTTCTCAAAAACTTAAATAGGTTAAAAGTAATAACAAAAGTTCTCTGCTGTGTCCAGATTTAGCGTTGTTTAGTAAAAATCATATTTCTATTTTTCTATTCGATAAAAAGTTCCCAAATTATTTTTCCTAGATAGAAAACTCATAGATTTAACATGCTTTGCTCATGTAAGCTTCTGGTTTTTAAGTAAAAGGGGGAGAAAGAGGCTTTAACAATGGCTGAAAATAAAGCTTCGGCAAATCAGCCCATAGCTTGGCTTGAAAGGCTAGTCTGTTTTGTTGGTTTTGGGGATGGGTATATCTCTTCTTTCAAGGACATAAGCTATGGCTCACAAAAGATAATTATAAGAGGGTGTTTGGTGTACCTAAGACGTTTCAAGAATGAATTGAAGCTTGGTTTTAAGATTAGATAAAATTTCTGTCAAAACTTAACTGGGAAGAAAAATGAGTTGCAGGGATTTTCTTGATGGTCATGGAGTGGACTTTAAGGAAGAAACAAAACATGTAAATAGTTTAGGAGAGTCCAAGAGCTTACCTTAAGAAGTCTGGGTTGAAGAATCGAACTTTGTGAACCAAAAACAAGAACTCCATGTTCTTCTTTTCTCAGCATTTTTTTTCTTCACGGCTTTCTTTCCATCACTCTTTTTTCTTATCAGGTTTAGAGCTGGTGAGAGGGGGTGTAGCTTAAACCGTGTGTGTGTGTGTGTGTGTGTGTGAGAGAGAGAGAGAGAGAGAGAGAGAGAGAGAGAAGGGGTTGAGACTTGAGAGAGTAAAAAATGGACTACTGACTCCTGGCCACTGCATGTTCAGGACCTGATTCGATCATATTTGAAGAACTAAAGCTGGTGGTTTTAATGATGAAAGCTACAGGATCAAATCTGGTGGAATTTGGAGCCAATGCATGAAGAGAAAAAATCTGATTATAAGACATGGCCTATGTCCAATGCATGTCTGGGATTTGATCTGAAACAGGTTGAAGGATTTGGGCTAGTGGCTTTAATGATGGCACATGCAAGCTGAAAATCTTTTTGGGATTTGAAACCAATGCATGAAGAGAAAATTCTGATTTTCCATGTGAAGCAATAAGCATGGGTCTTGACTTGGGCCCAAGAGAGTAAAAATGTTTTTTTCTGGGCCTATCTTTGGGTTGGATTATGTTTGGGCTTAAATTAGATGCCTATTGGGCCTTAAGTGTTATAAGCATATAAATGGACCATGGATTCTAATTGTGAGTCTTGGGCCTAAAGTGGCTCACGTCACTACTATTACATTATTTATTTATTTTAAAGACTACCCAACATAGCAATTCACTTTATTTTAATTAATCTTGCCCTAAAAAGAAACATGCCCATTTATATTATTATTATATTATTTAAAATCACGGGAATGTTACAGTCATCCCTGCAATATGCTCTCCAGAAGTTACCCTGCACATAGTTACGAAGAATATCCATGCATGGGTAACATGAAACGAGACTCAGGAGTCTACAATCTAAGACTCGCTACGAGAATCTAAGGTACAGATCAAGGCATCTATGTCATCATCATCGGTATGATTTATAGTATTCTTAACCCCTGATTTGTATCATTCCGCTACTTCCTCGAAGCCTTGCAATCTTTCTTGAAGTGCCCCTTTTGACCGCAATTCCAACAGCCACCAGATATTTATCGCCAGCCCACAACTATGAACTTCCACATGACTTGAATCTGTGATTTCCCCAAACCTTCTAATTTCTTCTTTCATTCTTTCTCCCTTTCCCTTCGATGTTCAAAATGGATCCTAATGTTGACCGCACTTGCTGTTCTTCTACGTGACTCCTCTCCCATAATAAACCCAATAACATCCTCAAGCTTCAACTTCGCTGATCCCAAAGATCCACTGACTGCCAAGACCAACCCATCCAGCTTTATAGCAAACTAAACAAAAGGAGTAGTGCTCAGATTTCATCAACAAAAATCAATACCAACTGATTCCAACCTTGTGATTATGGTATTAAATATGTTGAGATACTCAACAACAATAGCATCATCCGCCATCTTCAAGTTGAGTAGCTTTTTCATCAAATATATCTTATTTGATGCCGAGGGCTTTCAACGCCATTAAATAAATTTGTCGTCATCTTCTCCTTCGTGATGTTAGACGTCACCTATGGTGCGAGGATTAATGGCACGGTCCATGGCTTTACAATTAAGTACTTTCCATTCGTCCTTCGACATTTTTTCTAGTTTCTCGCCAAGCAAGGGAAGGTATAAATTCTTATAGTACAGGACATCTTCGATTTACATTCTCTAGAAGGCAAAGTTCAAGCCACTGAGCTTTTAATCTTGACTTGTTCTTCGATCTCCCAAATCACAAGATTTTGATACCAGTTGAGAAATAACACTCACACGAACATCCGCAATCACATAGAAGAAAGAAACAAATAAGAATCAAGCACGAGAACACGACACGAAGATTTACGTGGTTCGACAATTAGTGCCTACGTCCACAGGCTCACACTTTCACTATTCTTTAAAGAAAAATGGGGTTACAATGATGAATGACTCAACAGGTAGGATTTAGAACAATATCCCTTTAAATAGATTTTCAAAACATAAGAATTAGGGTTATAACGCATGCCTAACACACCGCAATCCGTCCGAATGGAATTGAGCCCCATCCGAATGCCTAAAATTTTTGTCCTTCTCTGCCTAATTATGTCCGGATGGCTTGAGGCACTGCCCAGACAGTTTTGTCCAGTGCTGAAAGTCCTTTGCCACTGCTTTTCCATCCAGACAAGCCTAAGGCCCCACCCGGACAGTTTGCTCCAGAGAGTTTTTTTTTTCTTCACTTTTAACATGGCAAGTCTCCTTCACCAACTAACTATTTAGGTCTTTGGTTTGTGAACTTTCGAATATTCTTGGAACTTTATTGAACCTTAGTTGGTGAAGGAGGCCCTGCCCAGACAGAGGCTTTCCAATATTCATGGACACTTTGGAACTGCCCAAACGGTTTTGTGCAGTGCTAAATGTCCTTCACCACTGCTTTTTCCATCCGAAGAGTGGCAGCCTAAGGCCCCATCTAGACAGTTTGGTCCAGAAAGTTTTTTTTCTTCAATTTTAACATGGCAAGTCTCCTTCACCAACTAACTATTTAGGTGTTTGGTTTGTTAGTTTTCCAATATTCAGGGAACTTTATTGAACCTTAGCCTAATTGAAGATAAAACTAAAAGGAAAACTTTAAACATTTGTTTATTAAAATTGTTAGAGATGCGAAATGGAAAACTTATGATTATTTTTATGCTAAATTAGATAGTAAAGAGGGAGAAAAAAAACATTTGCAAAATCGCAAAGTGGAGAGAAAGGAAAACAAGATACCTTATTCAAGTTAAATGCATAAAAAGTGAAGATTCAAGAGTGTCAGTGAAGGATGAAATTATGGAAAAGAGTAATTGAATATCGTCTAAAGCTGACAACAACAGTGTCACAAAATCAATTTGGTTTTATACCTGGTAGATCAATTATGAAAGCAATTCACTTACTAAGGAGATTAATAGAGAAGTATAGAAAAAATAAGAGAAATCTTCTGAAAGTTTTTTTAGAAGAAGAATAATTATTTTTATTAAATTTCAAGAGAGACAATTACAGGATAAATAGTAGAGGAAGACCCCCAAATCAGAAAGGCCACAAAATCAGCAAATCAAAATAGCAGATTTGATTTGATTTATTCCCTAGAAATCAAATTAGATTTATTCTAAGAGATCAAATCAAATCAGCAGATCTGATTTGATTTATCAAATTAGATTTATTCCAGCAGATCAAATCAAATCAAATCAAATTTATTCCAGCAAATTTGATTTGATTTATTTCCTAGAAATCCGACACCCCCTCAAGTTGGAGCGTAGATATCTATCATGCTCAACTTGCTTACAAAGAGCTCAAAACTAGGTCTGAAAAGTCCTTTGGTGAATATATCGGCTATTTGTTGAGTAGTAGGAACAAAAGGCACGCAAACAGTTCCACTATCAATCTTCTCTTTTATGAAATGTCTGTCAATCTCTACATGTTTTGTGCGATCATGTTGTACTGGATTTTGAGCAATACTTATGGCAACTTTGTTGTCACAATACAACTTCATTGGCATGTTCACCGACATCTGCAGCTCTTCAAGAATTCTCTTCAGCCATAGTATCTCACAAACTCTGTTAGCCATAGCCTTATATTCTACCTCGGCACTGCTCCTTGCAATCACGTTCTGTTTCTTGCTTCGCCATGTTACCATATTTCCCCAGACATAAGTACAATATCCTGACGTGGATCTCCTATCAATAACCAAGCCTGCCCAATCTGCATCAGTGTATGCCTTTATGTTCAGCTATGTGGTCTTCTTGAAGAGTAAACCCTTACCTGGTGTACTTTTCAAGTATCTGAGAATCCGATAAACTGTTCCAAGATGTTTCTTGTAGGGTGAGTGCATAAACTGGCTTACCAAACTCACAGCAAAAGCAATATCGGGTCGTGTATGTGATAAGTAAATTAACTTTCTCACCAACTTTTGATACCGAGTTGTATTCAATGGATCACATTCCTTGTCATCTCAAAGTTTCTGATTGGGATCGATTGGAGTGTCTACTGGCCTACAACCACTCATCCCAATCTCCTTAAGAAGGTCAAGGACATACTTATGTTGGGAGACAACAATCCCTTTCTTCGACCGACCAACATCCATTCCAAGGAAATACCTCAGAGATCCTAAGTCCTTGATCTCAAATGTTGATGAGAGGGAAGTCTTCAATCGGTTCATCTCAAGTACGTCAACTCAGTGAGAATTATATCGTCTACATACAAAATCAAAATCACTATCTTCCCATCATGTGAATGTCTTATAAACATCATATGATCACCTTGCCCTTGAGTATACCCCTGACTTTTAACAAACTGAGTGAATTTCTCAAACCATACTCTTGGTGACTGTTTTAACCTATATAAGGACTTCTTTAGTTTACACACCGTTGTGCCAAGCTTTTCACCAAATCCTGGAGATGCATCCATGTACACTTCTTCCTCTAGATCTCCATTGAGAAATGCATTTTTTTAGGTCCAATTGTTGCAAAAGCCAGTCACGATTAGCTGCAAGCTACAAAAGAACTCTTAACTTTGCGACTGGGGCGAATGTCTCCAAGTAATCAATACCATAGTCTGAGTGAATCCCTTGGCAACCAATCGAGCTTTGTACCGTTCTAGAGAGCCATCAAATTTGTACTTAGACTGTAAACACCCATTTGCACCCTACAGTTGTCTTTCCTCTTGGTAGATCAACTAACTCCCACGTGCCATTTTTTTCAAGAGCTTTCATCACCTCGAAGACAGAGCCTCCTTCCACTCAAGAACTTTCAGAGCATCATGCACAGTATTAGGAATCTCCATACAAGACAATTGTGACGTAAAAGCACGAAAAACAAGAGAGATTTTCATATGACACATAATTGGAAAATGGATGCTGGGTGCAAGACCTCACACCCTTCCGGACAACAATGAGAAGATCAGAATCATTGAACTCAGGATTGGAACCAGACTCGAGTTTAGAACTAGAGGACTTAGAACTCGAAGATGAAATGGACTGAACATGAGGTAAAGAATTGGATTCTGGGCAGTGCAAATAATTGGAAGACCCTTTCTTTCGAGTTGTCCTCTGTCGCGAGTAGACAATGTCAAATGGTACCAACGCCGTGATTTTTTCTGTTTCTCCTTTGTTAGTCATTATAGGATCATGAACATCATGAGATGACACCGTAGGAAGACCTACCTTTTCAGTATCTAAAAATCTCGACTCACTCTCTCCTAGTATAATAAAACTTGGGTTTTCAGGTTGAATAATCAAAGTTGGAGAAGTATCATTTTGAGAGTCTTCAGTTTGGAAAAAATCATAAAACACAGCTGAATCTTTGTTTTAGTTCCCCCCTGAAGATGAGGTGCGAAATAGGGATGTAATTCAAAAAAAAGTAACATCCATGGTAACAAATTTTTTTTTGGAAATGGGTTCGAAACATTTATACCCCTTTTGAGTGGAAGCATAACCAACAAACACACATTTTGTGGCTCGGGGTTCGAGTTTTCCTCGATTATGACTATGAATATGAACAAAAGCGGTACAACCAAATATCTTTAGTGGTAAAAAAGAAGAAAGCCGATTTGTTGGATAAAGCTTATGAAAAACAACAAAAGGTGTTTCAAAGTTTAAAACCTTATTAGGCGTTCTATTCATGAGATATGTAGCAGTAAGAACGGCTTCCCCCCAAAAATATTAAGGTACCCGATTGTTAAAAAACAATGCCCGAGCTACTTCCAGTAAGTGTTTGTTTTTTCTTTCAACCAAATCATTTTGTTGCGGAATGTCGACACAAGAGCTTTGATGAACAATTCCTTTTTCATGAAAAAATTGGCCTAAAATGTTTTTGAAATATTCTCGAGCATTATCACTCTGCAATATTTGAATATTTTTTTGAAATTGTGTTTGTACCATGGTGTAAAAATTTTTGAAAATTGTTTCCACTTCAGATTTTTCCTTCATCAAATAAACCCAACTTAATCTCGTGTGATCATCAATAAAGGTCACAAACCATTTTTTTCCAGAATACGTAGATGTTCTACAAGGGCCCCAGATATCACTATGAATCCCAGTAAATGTAGTTGGTTTGTAGGGTTGGGTGAAAAATGATGCACGATGATGTTTAGCAAACTGACAAACTTCACATTAAAAAGAATGGCTTTTATTCCGAAATAAATTGGGAAACAAGTATTTTAAACACTGAAAATTAGGATGGCCTAACCTATAATGACATAACATAATATCATTATCTTTGGAAACAAAAACAGAATTTAAGCAAGTACTTTGACATTGTCTACTCGGTCCATCGTCAAAATAATAGAGTCCATATTTTTCCTTAGCTCTGCCAATCATCCTTCCCGTGGTCAATTCCTGAAACTTACAATAAAAAGAGTAGAAATTAGCTTGACATTGATGATCAGAGGTAATTTACTGATGGACAACAAATTCAAAGACAAATTGGGAACGTGCAACACATCATGGAGAGTTAACAACGAAGTGAGTTTGATAGTTTCTATCCCGGCAATTACCAAGAGTGAACCATATGCAATTTTGACATTTTTATTGCCTGCACAAGGACTATAGGATGAGAACAATTTGGAGCAACCAGTCATATGATCAGTTACACCAGAATCAATTATCCAATAATGAACAGAGTTAAGAATAACACTCAACAACGCAGTAGCAGGAGAATTACCCTTCTGTACCAAAGAATAAGACGGAGTTAAGGACAGTTTTAGATATTAAAACAATTTGTAGAGGTGCTCTAATTGCTCCTTGGTAAAAGGGACTACATCCGAGTTGATAGAAGGCTCATTAGTCTCTTCAGCAGTGGCTTGGTAGGCGCGACCGTCACGTTTGCATTTCGGCTTCCAATTTGCTGGTTTACTTGGAGAGCCGGAAGAGATGGTAGGATTTCTTTGGGCTCCGGTCATCGACGACTTATACGACATCATCAGAAGAAATAACAAAATAGATAAAGAGCACAAGGCTTTGATACCATAAAAGTTTTTTTAGAAGAAGAATAATCATTCTTATTAAATTTCAAAAGAGACGATTACAGGATAAATAGTAGAGGAAGGCCCCCAAATTAAGAAAGCCACAAAATCAGCAAATCAAATCAGCAGATTTGATTTGATTTATTTCCTAGAAATCAAATCAGATTTATTCCAGCAGATTTGATTTGATTTGATTTATCCCCTAGAAATCCGACATCTTCATATGCTTTTTATAAACTTAGAAAAAACCTATCATAAGGTACCCGCCTAGAAATATCATATGGTGGGCATTGGAGAGAAAGGGAGTAGTAAGGGGTTACATTGATGTGATAAGAGACATACATGTACGATGGAGCCGCCACGACAATTAGATCACCTACAAGAGAAATAAATGAATTCCCTATTACAGTAGGATTACATCAAAGATCGGCTTTAAGTCCTTATCTCTTCGCCGTAGTTATGGATAAATTGACTAAACATAGTCAGGATGAGGTCCCATGATGTATGTTGTTTGCTGATGATATTGTCTTAGTAGATGAGACTAAGAGTGGGGTCAACACTAAGCTAGAAATGTGGAGGGAAGCTGTGGAATCAAAATGGTTTCGAGCAAGTAGAAACAAAACTAAATATATGGAATATAATTTTGGCAGTAATAGGAGTATTAATGGTGAAAAAGTAAAGAGTCAAAATCAAGAGATACCTAAGAGTGAATATTTTCGTTATCTAGGTTCGATTATTAACAAAGATGGAGAGGTTGCAGATGATGTAACCCATAGAATCAAAGTGGGTTGGCTCAAGTGGAGAAGTGCTTCCGGACTTTTATGTGATCGACGGATACCTGCAAGATTAAAAAGAAAATTTTATAGAGCAACTATTAGACAAGTGATTTTATATGGGACAGAATGTGGCTGCTAAGAAATATCACATAAATAAGATGAGTATTGCGAAAATTAGAATGTTAAGGTGGATGTGTGGTAAGATTAGAAAATATAAAATTATGAATGAAAAAATTCGTGGAATGGCAGGAGTTAACACCAATTGAGGATAAGTTGAGAGAAATAGATTAAGGTGGTTTTGTCATATACAACGTAGACCAGTTGATGGAGTGGTAAGAAAAAGCGACAAAATCGTGAGTAATGAAAACACTAGGGGGGTATACCTAAATTGACATGGGATGCGATATTGAGAAAGATATGAACCTATTAAAACTAATTGAAGATATAACTCCTAACATAGTAGAATGTCGTAAAAGGATTTATATAACCGACCCCAATTGATTGGGACAAAGGCATATTTTGGTTTCGATTGTAAAATTTTCCTTGGTTGAAACTTGGTGCACATTAAGTTGTATAAATTTGTTGTTGATAAGGTAGATTTATTTAACATTACTTCAACAATTATTGGTTCACAATGAGTTTACTTCCCAATTATACGCTTTTCCCTTTGAATAAAGAGAAGCGCAAGATTTTAGCAAACATTTAAGACCACAACATGCTCCTTTTGCGGGAGCTCTTTTATATACGTGGCATTTCCTTAATGCCCTTTCTATATACTCTTGTTTACTTATCAAAAAGAATACATTTATATAAGTTTCAATGTTTGTTTCCAAATATTTCCATATCCAAATTTTCTTGTCATTTACAAGTGTTTTTCAAAATGTTGCTGAACCATCTCAATTCCAAGATAACCAAATTACCACACTAAAATGATCGTTTGATCCGTCAACATTACTTCATCCCTTTCATTTCTTGTTTACAGTGAAGCTTTCTAAACCCCATTTCTCTTTAGTCGACGTTATAGAAGAGATCAATTCTGTTGAAGGCCATTAACTTTGGTCTCTATACATCTTGTATATAGAGCTTGCACCCCATTTTTGGTTCCCTTAATGAACATATATTTGCTTACCAAAAAAAAAAAGAGAGAGATGTAACAATCCCCAGGTATTTGAGAGAAGTCGAAATGACAAGAATATATGTTTGTTCTCAGATATCAGTTCACAGATATACATTGTGTCCAAAGTGAGGCTCGAACCTTGTGATTCATTCATTCTTGGTGACAAGTGATATCATTTAAGCTTTAGAGCTAGTGGCTAAAAATAAAAATCTTCAATTTCATTCTTCCAACACCAAATTTTGGAAGTTAAAAGAGAATATTAGTGAAGGATTCAACAATCACATAACCAACCACCATATTGTTCTTGACCCCAAATCAAATAAGGTGCGTCAATTGCCATATTGCAGAAAATTAGAGCATGAGTTTCTTTCATAATAGCAATCAGTAAACTCACCAGTGAATAGATAAATAAATATGAAGTAAATTCACTAATGAGGAGAAGAGAGTGTGAGCATTGACAAGGCTAACTATGATACAAGTTACAGGGTAGACATATAATGTGACATCCAAACCCACTACAAGTTTGATATAGCTTTCATTTGACTTACTGTTTCAATCTTCTTCAGTACTGAAATCCCTGTGTTCATATCATAGTTGTAAACAGAGCGGGGCGCCCTCAATGAGCTATAAGAAAATCGTAAAATGCATGAAGAAAATTGTGATTCTGAAGGATACACTGAATATGCAGGATCAATAAAGTCAACACTCCGAGCAACTTGAAGCCTTTCAAGTGGTTCTCCAACAGGTGGAAGGCCATAAATAGTTATTCTGGGAAGACCCATTTCACGCTCATATACAACAAGATGGTCACTAAAAAGTTGCATGTCCTGAATCTTCACACTGGACAAAGAGTAAAACCAGTTTAAGGTCTTAGCAACTGAAATGCCACTACAACAAAAGTTCAACGAAGTGGTGATAAGAGGACAAGATAACACCTAACGTAGATAAATAAATAAAAAATTTTAAAAAGACAAAAAATATGCAAACACATCAAAATCAATTTGCAGAATGGCAACTTTGCACATTAAATGTAAGAATTAACAAGTGAATTATAGCCAACGCCAAACAGGGGGCAGAGCAAGGATGATTTCTGTTTCTTTTTCTTGTCTTTTCTAGGCATGGTGGGGATTTGAACCAAGAAATTGATGCAGGTCCTATTATATTGAACTTTAATAACAGAAAGGCACTGATTAGTGTTGTTTTGGTAAATAAGAAAACACTGACTGATATTTTCGATAAATTGGAAAGCACTTATTAGTCTTATTTAGTGTTGAATAATATAAGCACACGGTCTAATAGAAAATAAAGAAAAAATTATCTAAAAGTTTTTCTGCAAGTATCTGATTTTCTTTTTAGGTTTTGTTTGTTAATAAAGTGTTTGAAGCACTGGTCCCTGGAAAGTTTATGGCAAGCAAGTGCCAAGCTGGGCTCAATTTTGAGATGTATAAGTTTTACCATGTCATCTAGAATCTTAACAGTAAAAGATTCTTTTGAAGTGCACATCTCATGTAATTAAACTCAATTTATAATTTAATACGACTTTGGCCACTGAGAATATCAGGAAAGATTATTAATTAGGCTACAGGTACTTTGGAAAAGGCATATAAAATTAAAATTTGTTTACCAAAACAATAAATTGCAGATGGAAATTGTTTTTGTTTAGTGTTTAACCAGATATAATCACCTCAAGATTGTACATTTAAAATTGTTGACCTTAAAGTATTAACGAAAACAAGCACAGAATGAGATCATTATTCACAAAAACCTCTCAAAATCACCATCTGATTGACATTATAGTTTTGCTCTAGCAAATTTTATAGATTTCAGATATTAAACCTTCTTCTTCTAAGAAGTTAGTTGCCATCTGCAGCAGAATGCCTTAATTCATGGTTCTTATCAGAGTGTAAACAGAGCAAATAACAGTAGCCAATACTAATTTTAAGATGTCAGAGTACCTGATATTAGATTTGAACACTGTACTTACACAACCAAGTTAAAAAAGAAAAGAAAAGAAAAAGGACATAATATCCACACAGAATATCTCTGGCCTCTGCAAAAATGATCAAGCAAATACATGACATAACTTCCAAATATGGAAATTTGAAGTATACAGCATGAAGTTTTTCCCAATAATGTGAATGCTAACAAAGACAGAACAATTTATCACAGCAAAACATGCCCAAATGTTTTGAGATAGAAATGGGTCAAATGTGATAAACCAGAACACCATTGGTGGTTCAGTGAAGCACGATCAAATATAAGCACTGCTTAGTTGCAAATCACTAACTAAATCATACTTCAATTCATCTTTCCCATTCATTTTCGTTCTTCGTAATTGTTAAACTATTTCCATATGTTGACATTTGAAAATGCCTCAAATACACTGGGAGTTATTCGTTAGGGTAGTCATTAGCTATAAAACTCAACCAGTCCGAGAAGGGAGTTGAGCACAGACCTAGGCATATGCAAAAATAACAATGAGTGAGCTATCAGAAGAAAGAGATATAGTTTCAAGTTCCAATCAAATTTTTAGGAAAGAGAGAGGAAGTGCAAAAACTTTTTCGAAGCAAAAGGGTGCAAAAACTGGGAAGGACACCTGCCGAGGGGGTGTTGATTTTAAATGGTCGAAGACTAGAGCTTAACTTGCAAGGCAAATTAGGAATTCAAAGATGAGCTTAACTTTCTCATGGTTCCTTTTCCTTTCTAGTGTTATGCTTTTTGTATGTGTACGCATCTGTGTGTGCCTTGAGAGGTGAGCAGATTCATTATGGCGAGCCTCATTCTGAAAGAAACAAAACTGAATGATCTTGAAAGTCAAACACGATTTAAGTAGCATGGACACAGACACGCGACACGACACAGACACGCGACACGACACAGACACGCGACATGTTAATTTTCAAAAAATACAGGACACTACACGGTTAGGACACGTTTAAATTTTATATTTGTATATATTTATTATGTGTCATATATATAAATAATTTATTCAGTGGTAACTGAACATATACAACATATCACTAATAAAATTAAAAAGTCTAATATTTCATTTTATAAATGTATCCAAACACATTTAGCGTTCATAATTTGTGTTTCAAAGAAAGCAAAATATTGTTACTATAAAGAAATTCTTCACATAGGACATGTTCGGAGTGTTAAAAAAATATCCATCAAGTATTGAGGAAATGTATGACATGATATATTTAATTTTTTAATTAAAATACACTTAAAAAAGTGTTGGACACGAATTTAGGAGTGTCCGAGGAGTGACGTGTCCAACACGAGTGTCCGACACGACACGTCTCGTTCATAGAAGTGTCTGTGCTTCTTAGAACACGAATTATCATAAAGAAATCCCATTTTATGAGGAGCGATGTAAACAAAAGAATATCGGGTCCTTCCAAACAACATAGTAAGCACGAATGATAGCTGAATTACTTTTCATTAAAAAGATATATTTAAAACTGAGTGCTAGCATCTTTGCAACTTCTAGAAAACATTACTCCCAACTTCCAACATCTACATGATTGATGTTTCTTGAAACTACAAAAATTTGCAGTGATATTATAAACAATTTCTCAGAAGTAATAACCTGTGATGGATTCTGCAAAAGGGCAGTTGAAGGCATTAAAAGAAAAAGGTTTAGTGATCAGCATTGACATTCTACAGACTAGACTCAAAAAATCTTAAAATCGTAAAAGTTATCAAAATCGTAAGACAAAATGAATCGACATTGTTCAAGAGATAAATACAAGAGTTACCTCGCTAGTATACCCCATTATTCCTAAAAAGGACGTCTACAATGAAGTTGACCTCACGACTCTCTGGTGTCGACATCAGAATTGGGGTTCCAGTTTCACAAGTATGTCGACAATGGATGACAACCCACCCAACATCCTGTGGTTGGATGAAGATTATGCATGTGGTCCAAGCTGATGTGGTTTATTTTATTTATCCTTTCTTTTAGTACATTTATTTATCCGTTAATGTCGTTTAACGTTGGTATTCTGTGCCATATTTCTATAATCGGTGCATACTGAGACAGCTATACTAGCCCATCTAATGGTGAAGGCATCAAGATGCAATGACATGCATAAATCCACAAGTATGCTTATGTTGTTATGCAAGACCTTCAAAAAACACAAACTATCCAACATCTATCTGGAAAAATAAAGGCCCAAAAATCAGAAAGACCTAACTTGTAAAAAATATAAATTCAATCCATCAAAGGACCACGAGTTATGCTCGCCTCAAACTGTCCACATCAAACACAATCGGATTGCTATTCCTTCAAAAATTCTCCTTTCTTCCAGTTCTTACATTGTCAATTTTTAACTTTTCAAAGCACACAATTTGTATTATTAAAAAGAAAAGGTTATTTTCTCGAGCTTCTATTCCCTGAATAGTGAAAATTCAAAACAACCCGCAACAATAGTGACTAGGCTGCTATATCCAAGTTGCGGCACACAAGTAATGAAGAAAGCAATTCATCTGTGCGTGAATTAAGGAATGCAATGTTTAATTTCACCTATATACAATTATGTTATGTATCCACTACCATCAGTTATTCTTCTGAATTTCTTTAGGGCTCGTTTGTTATGTGGGACTAACTAATGGGATTGAATTAGTTATCTCGAGACGAGTTTAGTCCCATGTTTGTTAATGCACATTATGGTTGTGACTATTTATCCGACCAAGAGAAATAATATATTATACTCAGTATAATTTAGTATAATTTAGTCCTGGGGAAGGTGGAATAGAATTAACATGCAAAATATCTACAAGACCCTTGAAATTACTACACCATCTATATCTCTACACTCGTATTAACTCGCCATCACTCTATGCTACATTATCTTTCACTCTTCCACAAAACCCTAAAATGACAAGCTATAGTGAACAAGGCTGGTGAAAAGGATCTACAAATTTTCCGTAGGTATGTTCAATTCCGATTCATATACAAAGCATCGAACTCGACTTTATCTAGTAAGTAAATAAAAAGAATGAAAACTTATGTATATCTCCATCTTTTTTTCAAAAAACGTATGTTGTTTGTTTGTTAAAATATAATTATTTCACGGAGTTGGATTCTCAGGATCATTTTTCGCTTGGGTATGATTGATTTTCTTATCGAATTCAATTGATTTTGTAATCCAAGCCTACTAGATGCATATGATTTGGGAAGTACTTAATTGGTTAATGCCTTAATGGTCTTTCATTTATGAAGTTGTTTACCTTGAAGTGGAGTCTACTAATATCACGTGACACATTTTGCTTTGCAATTAGGGCCCTTTTGTGTTTGTTATATGACGTTACTTTGAATTATGGAATGCACCTTTGGTGACATATATGTTTTGAAGTATGTAACAATGTGCTTGTTTGGTGATATATTTGTTTGTCAAATTATAGCAATGGGTTTGAGATAGGGTAGGATTTTTCTATTTTGCATGCTACAATATGTAAAGTAATGGTTGGGGCAATTATGTTATTTGGTCAGTTTATATTTGTCCTGGGTCCTTCATACCAAGCGTGAAATTCACAGAATACGACAAGTCCAACCATCTAATTCCATGGATTCCCAAACGTTGCACTTGAGATATTATCAATACTAATACTCCGAGAATAAGAAGTCCTGGTATTAAAAATTTGGGAATACCAATACAACATCATCCAATCTCTCAAAACAACTGAGCCCTTAGGAACTTAAATATAATTTTGTCGATGTCTCCCGATAATCAATACAATTTAATAAGTCATACATTTTTTTATTCAAATGTTATTTAAGTATAAACCCAAGTTGAAGCAGCTACATCAACTTGAGACTGGCTAAGCCACACGCACCCATAGTAGACGAGAAGACCCAAAAGGAGATAAAACCCTACCCAAAACTCATTTTCCCCTGAATCCTAAATGATAATAAGGGAAAGAAATTATGTCCAAGTGCCACACAAAAAAAGAACTAGGTATCCCATGTTTCAATTTGGATTGGAGTTCCTCGATAAAAAAATTAAAAAATTGTTAAATATGCTCATACCATGGATCAAGTTTTCAGTCAGTGAATCGTTTCGGTCATCTCGAAAACAGAAACGTTTCGAAACATGAAGAGAACGGAGGAAAAATTGGAAATACAAAGTCACATTTGGAGACATGAACTGAAGTATATTTTTATGGGTTTCTAAGGATAACAAATCAGTAATTGAACATATTAAGAACTATATTTTCATGTGTTTCCAAGGATAAGAAATCAACAATTGAGCATGTTTAAAGGCTATATATTCTTTTTTTTTTTATTGGTAAGAGGGAATGGGGTATTAATATTTTACATTATTGCAACTTCCTAAGTATTTGGTATTAATATTAATTCAGTGTAGGGATTAAAAAGAAACAAACATTAAAAAGGTAGTTTTAAGGATTAATGGGGAACAAAAATATTGGTCACAGTCTCGGATTTAATCAGGTTTGTTTTATCTTCTTCTTGCTATCTCTACTAATTTCCTTTCTAATTTCTCATATTCTCTAATAAATTTAAAGATATTTTTGTTATCTCGTATTTCTCTCTCTTAACTAAAGGAAAGAAATAAAAGTGAGCATCATTGGATATTCATAACAAGTATCAAAACAACTCATATGTTTTGTTACCTATAGATCTATTTCTGTCTTATTTCGTACAATTTCAATGGAAACATTAAAATTTTTATACTACACTAACTTTTCGTTTCGGATTATACGAAATGGAAGCGTTTTAGCAGTTTCGATGAAAACTGTTGAGTCATCAATCTTCCCAAAAGCTTATGTCACGCTCCATAACCCGGGTCATGTGAACCAACCAAGAAAAACTCCGTTTTGTGATACCAAGATCTACCAAAATCACTCGAGCCCGAATGGGTTAAGAATGTAAGTCAAGACTCAAAACTGAATTTAAAACATTTGAAAAACGCACTTCTGAAGATTTATTTTAGGTAAAAGAAGCACCCATAAGAACATGGTGAAAGTCCCCAAGAGCCAAGCTTTTAAAACAAAACAACCAAGATTTTCAAATCTGCTCAGAACGCTCGATCGGTCAAATGACCGCTCGAGCGGGCCTTACCTGTACATTGTTTTCCCACCACCTGTAAAACAACCGAGACTATGTTTTGGCCGCTCAATAGACCGTTCAAGCGGTCCATCGAGCGATATGGCTCTGGACCAAATTTTCAAAATCAAATTTTGAAACCCAGCACTTAAACATTTCCCAACCTTTTTGAAAGCCTTCAAAGCATAATCAAGCAGTCTAAAACATGCTAAAACAAAGTTTAAAACCTTCCTCGAGGCATATGGTTTGATATTAAACATAAAACCAACCGATCAAAAATCATTTCATACAACTATGAAACTAAAACAACCACCCCAACGTTCCTCTCACCATCATACACCATACATGCATTGGTATCATGGCCTTAAGGCTAACAAAACATATGTTTTCAAATCCAAAACATATTACACAATTTCATGATCCAATATCAAAACTGGCATAAACTACCAAACAACAAAAACTAAGAGTTTTGTCTTCCGCCACCTCCGGAGCTCCTCAAGATCAAGCTACATGATGATATTCACCTGAAATGTTTTAATTCCAACAACGTGAACTAAAACCCAATAGGAACAAACTATCATGAATAAAAAGTATAACATGCAATCACGGATTATATAAACAACTCGACCACGCAAGTCTCAAAACGGTTTTCCATCCTTAAACCACAAGTTTACATATAATCCAATAGCATCCAATAGTTTAATAAACATAAACAGCACATTACTTTCCAACTAGGTTTCCACAATCAACAATGATTCCTATGTTCTGACCTTGTCGCCCTAGAGACAAAGGTAACAACTATAGACTCTCACCCATTAACCTAGTTCCGAGGCATCCAACGACCCGCTAGATAATAACAAGTTATATACATTGCTACAACAACAAACGCCTCCCAATGGAACAAACGCTTCATTTACGGGGATTAACCCGAAGAAACAAAGTACCTATCTTGCGTAAGTTTTTGAACTTTCATCGATGAGCAATTGAGGCCCACATATACACACTTTGTTATGGTACACTGTTGAATTATTAAAAAGCCACACAGTACGACTTATCGAAACGTTTGTACACATACAGCTATATACAAAACGTCTAAGGCACACAGCAACATTATCCATATATCCATGGAAATCAACCAACATTTCAAAATATTTCCACCATCTCAACAACATCATTTAAACCAAGACTCAACCCTAAGGGTTAGCTTCTAACATCAAAAACCATGTTTTCGTAACACATTAATAATTCCTTCTGGTTTTCAGAACTCATCCTTTTGAAAATCACATACACATACGTCCAACAACGTTGTAATAAACCTTAGGATAGCAAAACATGTTTTTCATCTAACCAAACAGGTTTAAATACAAAATCTAACATCCATAATATTTCTTAACGGTAAAAATGCATATAATCACATATAACATGCTTTTAATGCTAGAGAGTCTAGAATCCTACCGTATAGAGTTAAAAACTCAAAGTTTTAACCACCGGCAAAAAACCGAAGTCGCTGAAACAAGATTCCGTTCAGATGAACGCGAAGCGCTTGGCGAGGAGAACACCGTTCTACCCTCGCAACGCCAAAAACCAAGCCTAAAGCAAACCAAATGGTAGGGAGAAGGCTAGGTTTTCGTCTTTCTTCCAAGAGAGAAAAAGAGAAGCTTGTAGGAGAAGCTTTGGACCAAAACCCCAAGTCACTAGCTGCCACTTATATAACCCACGCAAACAGACCGCTCAATCAGTCCTTAGGCCGCTCAAGCGGTCCTACCCAGAAAGTTTTCCAACCTTCTGCCACAACGCCCAAATAGAACCGGGATTAGGACCAGCATGCATATCTGAGCTATCACATGCATAAAACATATAGAAACATGTCTCTCTATAACGACTAAAAGCAATATACAACACGTCACGTATAAATTAAAAAATTAACAGAAACCGGGTCTCACAGCTTAAACTATTAGAATATGGGTCCAACAATGTATATCAAACTATCTAATATTCCCCATCACGTGCGATCATGTCTCGCACATGGATAGACGAACAAACTTAACTAAATAGCTACACCAATATAGACAAAACATAGTGCCCAATAACAAACATAACAGGAAAACAGACAAGACTTGAACCTTGAACCTCTTGAAACCAAAGCTCTGATACCATGTTAAGTCACTAATTATCCCAAAAACTTAAGTTGTTACGAAATGAATCCAACAATATATATCAAGCTATCCAATAGAAACAAAACAAAATTTTGGTCCTTGCTCCTAGCAACACATTTTCCAAAGAGAAATGGCCACTAATATCCATACATAGCCTTGTTGGGAGCCCTGTTTGCAAACTTCACCCAAACTCACATCTATAACACCACAATCACCTACCTTGGCAAGACCAAATGAACCAAGAAGGAGATTATTTTATTTTTTGACAAGTGAAATACCATTAAAAAGAGGCACCAAAGGGTATTTTATTTTTTAATAAGTGAAATACCATTAAAAAGAGGCACCAAAGGGGTTCACCCAGATCCACTACAAGAGAAGCAAAACATATCCCCTAACTCGACAACACAAACTATTTACAAAAGAGTAGTATTTTATTTTTATTTTGACATTGTTTTGAACACCAATGTTTGCTATATTAATCCTTACGTTCTGAACGAATTTTCCTAGACAAGCTAGGAGCAACATGCTCGATCACATTTTTGGGGTTTAAACACTTTTCTTACACACACCCCCCAACC
>JAOTRH010465400.1:0-27812 GCA_034768845.1 Heliamphora exappendiculata
GAAAGGGAGTGTTGGATAGCTTGATATATATTATTGGGCCAATTTCTTAACATCTGAAACTTTTGAGACAATTAATGACTTAACATGATGTATATGAATGATATTTAGGGTATTTGGCAAAGCTATTACCAGTAGATTTTAGCAGGATTAATTTTAGTTATAAGTTATAATTTTTTCTAAATACCTACAACTTCTGCTACAAATTATAACTATTTTTTTTTCTATTTCAGTTACAAGTTATAATGTTTACCAAGTACTCACAACTTCTACTATAAGTTACAATATATAAACTACTAGTTTCAGTAATGCCAAACACCACTATTGCCAACTAACAGCAATATTTTTTGCAATCTAGCTTTTATTCCTTTTTTATTCATTATTTTCCTTATTTTCCTATTTGTTCTTACCAACGCCAATATTTTTGGATGTTGCCATTTGTTGTTGTAGTACAATGCAAAGAAAATTATTAAAAAAAATGAAATTTATTGTCATACCCATATTATTTTTTTAGATATCAACCTACCATCGTACTCTTATCATACCATACCATTAGCTGTGCTTCATAACTTTTTTATAATTTCTGTCTTTATGCAGAAGAATAAAATAAATTAATATATTGCAAGGAATTTGTTAAGAGAAAAAAAAAAGGGAAAAGAAAGAGCAAGGAAATTAACTTACTTCTAAATAGATGATTTTCCAAGCTTCCCTTTGGCATGAACTCATAAACTAAAAGTCTGTTCTCAGACTCTGAGCAATACCCAACAAGTTTCACAAGATTTTCATGGCGAAGCTGACCCAAGTAGTTTACTTCTGTCTGCCAAGTTTTGAAGGGTTAAACATAGTTTATTTCATACAGCTGCATGCAAAAAGTATTGAAGGAGAAGAAGGAAAAGAAAAATCTTAAAGTTACTCTTTATGACACGTACAAGCCATTCCTTGTGACCTTGAAAGCTTTCTGCCTTGAGCTTTTTGACTGCCACAACAATACCAGTTCCAGGTTTGCTGGGAGCAAAAGTGTTCTCATCAATCCATCCTTTAAAGACATATCCAAACCCTCCCTCACCAAGAAGACTATTTGAGCGGAAGTTTTTGGTGGCATTCTTGAGATCATTGAAACTAAAGGACTTCAAACTGTTGGAGATAGCCCCATCCCATTTGGAAGCTATGAGAGCTTTGTTCAAACTTCCTGAAGGTGATTGCCAGCTTGAGAGAGTTGAATCCTGTTTTGCCTTTCTTGGGGGCATTGTTGTCTCTAGATAAAAGAGGATTAAAAATATATAAAGCAAATAGAAAATTTACTAGGTTCATAAAATAAAACCAGAAACCAAGGTTGCATTTAAGAAACACACAATGCACATACACACATACTCTCGGCCTAATTTGTGAAATGCCACAATGCAAGATATTTGCAACTGGTTTGAAATTTGAACAGCTTATCAAAATCAGTGTACAACTGTGTACAACTGCTAACATATTAAGATTTCATTTGATTATTACTTTTTTCTTGTAACGGTTAACAAATTAAATGCAACTAAAAATGTTTGTTGGTATTTGTAGACTTCATGTAATGTTTCTAGTTGGGTTTTGGTTGATACTTACAATGGAACAAGTGAAACTTTGACCTGATGTAAGTAGAAGAACTCCGAAACATGTTATTGAAACTTCACAATGCAACCCAAAAACCGTGATAAAAAGTTACTTATGTATCTCGTCGCGTTCGTATATAAATTGCATCCCACCACATCTTCTATTCGATGTGAGATGGCTAATTTGGGGTGTTACAATCTCCACCACTTAGGCAACAACATCCTCATTGTTCCTTCGCACAATCCAAGAACACTCTCCCGTAGCCATGGCCCACTTGCTATAGACCGTAGTAATGATCTGTTACAAGCTGTGACAACCAGCGTCCAAGATGGTCCACAACCACCTCAATTGGAACCTCACAAACGGTGACCAACAATCATTGTAATAAATTGCAAATAACTTCTCATTTCGTCCTCTCTATTTACACCACCTCTAATCATCCCTACATATTACTACCATTACCTGCAAACACTTCCAACCACCACATCCGACCACCACCACCACCCATTTCGTCCTCTCTATTTAAGTAATAATCTATACTAATATTTATAAACTTTTAACATTGCAATTTTTTGCCTAAATTTATTTTTCTTTTGTTTTTTGACATGCAAAGCCAATAATTAAGCTGCAAATAACTTCTCATTTCGTCCTCTCTATTTGCACCACCTCTGATCATCCCCACATATTGCTACCATTGTCTACAAACACTTTTAACCACTACCTCTGACCATCATCTCCTACCACCACCACCCACCATTTCATTCTCTCTATTTAAGTACTAATCTATACTAATATTTATAAAAACATTGCAACCTTTTGTCTAAATTTATTTTTCTTTTGTTTTTTTTCATATGCAAAGCCACTAATTAAGCTTTTGTAATCAAATCTTTCTCACGTATCTTTTTCTATTGATAGTATGACTCATCCCCTTAATCTTTATTGTGACATTAACCTTGAAGTTTTTAGGTTTGAATATGAGGGCAACTACTTTATGTATATAACTTATTAGGTTTGTACTCAATTTACACCTTCACCAAGACCCCCATTAATGGAGACTAAACTCTGCGTGAAGTTAGGACTGTTCCATGGTCAATAAAATAAGCTTATATCCCCACAAAAGACTTCTATAGTTTGATCCGTGTGCGTGCGTGCGTGCGTGTGTGTGTGTGTGAGAGAGAGAGAAGAGAGAGAGAGAGAGAGAGAGAGAGAGAGAGAGAGAAGAGGACTGAATTTGCTAGAAGTTGAAATCTCTTCAATTCTTCCGTGCAGATGTTGCCAAAAAATAGAGAAATCTCATATATCAGAAAGGAATAGAACTAAAATTAAATTCAGAAGGGGTAAAAAAGAAAAGAAAAACAAATAAATGTTTTGCAGGAAAACATTAGAAAAAAAAAAAGTAAAATAGGAGAGGCTCTTCCATAATTATGTCAAAGCATGATCGGTATAATATATATAATAAACAAATATATATTATCTAAATATGTATATAGCCGCTCAATAAAGAGTCAAAAGCCTAATTGGAAAGTCAAAAAAAAAAGTTAGGAATCAAAGCCACACGTAAACATCCAAATCGAATTTCAAAATCAGAACCCAAAAAAAAAAAAGAACTGGTTAATTGGAAAGTAAAAAAAAAAGTTCAGGAATCAAAGCCACACGCAATCATCCAAATGAGGCAACATCCAAATCAAAATTCAAAATCACGAGAAAAAATACTGAAGAACTGGTTAATTTGAAAGTAAAAGAAAAAAAAAGTTACGAATCAAAACCACACGCAACATCCAAATCAAATTCAAAATCAGAACAGAACCAAAAAAAAAAAACGAAGAACTGGTTAATTGGAAAGTAAAAGAAGTTAGGAATCAAAGCCACATGCAAACATCCAAATCAAGATTCAAAACCCGACGAAAAACAATACCGAAGAACTGGTTGGTAGAGGCATGAGCACACTTAGCTGGTTTTCCTCCGCAAAAATTTCCCATTTTGGAAACTTTCCGTCTCTCTGGGATTCAGCCACAGATCGCTCCGAGGGCGAGAGAGATGAAAGATGATTATATAGCATCATTCTCTTACCGCATTGATTGGGAATCGGGTTGAGATTTCCGGAGGTAGAGCTGGTCATCGGCAGTCAAACTCCCATCGAAAGTCTTCTGCTTTGAAAATCGATCACCTTCCAGTCGGAAAAAATATTAAATATAGTCGAAGTATTGTGTAAGTAATATTATATAATATTTTTAATAAATAAATAATTATAAATTATATAATTTAAATTACATTTATCTCTTCAATATTCAAAAAAGATGAATTAATATAATTTTATAATAAAATTTATTATTATTATATTAATTAAAATTATCACATAAAACTTTAAAACTACCTAATAATTACTCATATTGTGGTCCCTCTCCCTTCATTCATGGCTATTTTGACTTCCTCTTTCCCTATCATTTTAAATCTTGACTGATTTTGTTTCTCATAATCATTGACTAAACCAAAGGCCGTCTTTCGGCTAAATTCTTAAGTACGGTTTGGTTTGAGTGAATTGGGAGAAAAAGAGAAAAAATTAAATTCTCACCTTTCTAATCAATTATTTTAATTAGTAAAGAAGAGAGAGACGAGGACAGTTTTCCTTCAAAATCCTGCTTTTTAAATCTAGATTAAAAAATTGAAAATTTAAAAAAATCAAAGAAAACCAAAAAAAAAGACACAAAGAATCACAAAAAAAACTATCCCAAACAAAAACTGAAACATCCCAACCCAAAAAAGTGTCACCAAAAAGTAATTATAGAATAAAAAGGTTTTTAGAATTAACATCACAAAATAACAAAATATTATTTTATTAAGTCAAAAAAACTCCACAATTTAAGATATTTTAAAATAGGCAAATTTTGGGATAAGTCTCATTTGGTAGTCTTATACTTCAATAAGTCTCATATAAAGAATATGTTTCAATAAGTTATATTTAATATTTTTATACCAAAATTACCCATAATATAACATTCACTCCCCCTCCCCGCGCCATCACCATCACCGCCGCTGCTGCCACCACTACCACCGCCACCGCCACCACTGTTAGATTGCCACCATCGCCATAGCCACCAGATTGCCACCACTCTCCACCGCCATCACTGTTAGATTGCCACCACCGCCACCGCCACTGCCACCAGATTGCCACCACCACCACTGGATTCATCGGAGAACGATAAGAAATCAAGAAATTATGGTTCTCGATCTAAAATGTCTCATTTGTTATGAAAATGTCTCATTCTGGTATTGGATCAGAAAATGAGACATTCGTTATGTAATGTATTATTTGCTATGATATGAGACCCCAACCCGTTTCATTTTTTAAATGATTTAAGTGTTGATGAAGTTGTAGTTAACATTTGGCCTCGGTGATATTTTAGGTGCATATTTGGGTCTATGCATGGACATCAAAAAAATTTCTTGAAATTCTAGTGATGATTCAATCGACTGAGGGTGAAAATTCAGTCGATTGATTAGGCAGTATGGTGGTTCAGTCGATTGATTTAAAGGGTTCAGTCGACTGACCTGTGGCGGTGGAGGATTCTTGGTTTTTTTAGTAGTTTTTCAGTCGACTGATGTGGTGGATCCTGTGACGTTCCGTTCTCCGAGCACGTCGGGACATACATAAGTATAGATAAGGAGAATATTCTAACCATTCATTCATATTTAAATATCATAAATATTACATCATTTAAGAGTTTTGAATTGATCAAAAATACATAACGTTTACAGTTTCACAAAAGATTCAACCAAAAATTACAGTGAGTTCATGAAAACTTAACAAAAAGAACAAAATGGGTGAACTTTAAATTCTTTAGCTAACATTGTCGGGGTCGGCTGGCTCCTGCCACTCCTCTTGTTCTTCAAAACCTTCCTCTCCCTCGGGTGTGACTTTTTTAGAAAGTTCTTCCTCCTCACATGTAGCACAAATGCTATGAGCTAAAATCCAGAAGAAAACTCCCTAAACCTTCTAATCAAACTCATAACAAAATATTCTACAACGTATATCATATAACACCCAATACAATTTATAGTCAAATAGACAGATAAATTTTACAATTACGACAAGGGAGGCATATATAAAAACAAGTATACAGGTATGTGATGCAAATGAATACGATGTAACTAATTTAATTTTATAATCCAATTTAGACTTATGTTATTCTAGATTTTCCCAAACCGATGTGAACCATCCTAAACTCCATAATCCCAACCAAGCTGACTAAGTCTACCGACCGACAAAGAGCGTTTCTTAAACTATGGGATGACTACGTAGCGGATTAAGTGTGCAGCCGGGTCATCACTGATGGTAAGGGTGTGGATAAGTTAACACTCAGGCTCTCGACTCTCGAGTCAAGGTCAAATGCGGGATTGCAAAATCTAACTCTTATTATTACGTCACCCGAACCGCCTTCACCAAAATACAAATATCACAATAATATGCATTTAGCACTTGGGGTAAAAACTTTCCAAAATAAATCAAGACATATAGCCAATATCATAATATTTTCAAATATCTAAATTTTCAAATATTCCAATTCTATCAATTACAGTACCAGCCCTAATATTCAATTTTCATTCTTTTCTTCAAACAAAACGGTGAACCCCGTAAAACCCAACCCAATGATGACGCGATATGACATATGTAACTGCTATTTACAACTCACAGGTATAAATTGATCATGACTTAGGTTAAAATGACATATATATGCTTTGGATGAAATTATAAAATTATGAGTATGGAGTACAAGTATATAAAGCATGAGTTACAACTTATAAAACATGGATTCAATTTAGCGACATGAATTCTAATCATCAACTAATCACTCTTATACACTAATCATCAAATATAACTTAATTAAAGTCTCTACTTTAAGTCTCAGATCATAACATGTCATTATACACTTAACAAAATTTAAGGTAAATGCTCAAGTGTCAATTTAAAAAGTATAACAGTGTTTTTGGGTACCTATACAGGGAGTTAAGTTTTGATTTTTGAACACTATTTAAATAAAAATATTTCTTACAACTTTTATGTTTAACACTAAGGTCAGATCCTAGGGTAAATAGGTCATTTGTATCATTTTAAAGAAAATTATTTAGCACTTGACAGAGAAAAATACGAACTTTGGGCCTCTGTTGGCCTCGGGTTTGGGGCATCAAAACAAGGACTAGGGGTCTGATTTTTTGGTATGTTTTAGTTTTAGGTGTCCCCTACAGGTTTCATATTTTGTGTTAAAGCTAGTTGTTTGGAACAATTTGATGATTTTGGCCATTTTATAAAATTACATTGTTCCAAAATCATCAAATTGTTCAAATTGTTCAAATTCTCTATTAAAAACAATTTGATGATTTTGTATGAAAGATAACTTAAAAATCTAGATCTGGACATAAAAATCACACTTAAATCGTTTTTCTACAATTAGTTATGATAGTTCAAAATTCGAGGCAGAAAGTTGAAACACTTAGAAAATCAGGCCCTTTAAGGTTTTGGTGCCTTAGCTCAAGGTATGTTTAGATTGAGTTTATTTTCTTTGCATGCATGTAATATATATATATATCCAAGTTTTAGAACCTATACAAATTATTAAACTAAAAAATAATCACATACAAGCATATCTAACAATAAATCAAACATGAACAACCTTTATTCTACCATCGAACGCCTTTTTGTGTGAGATTTTGTTTCTCATTCTTAGATGTGTTTATAGAGATGGGTTGAAGGATATTTTGTAAGAAAATGACAGAAAATTTTAAGGAGTTTACTTACATGTTTGAGGGCCTAAAGAGTGAAAATTGACTTATAGGACTTAGCTTTATGCTCGTTGGTCTTTAACGACCTATTCTCTTGAACTCTCCTTTTTTTTTATTCTTTTTCTCTCCAAGGCTTTGATGAACACTTAAGAGACTTAAATATGATCCTTCTCTCTCTATATCAACAAAAATGAAGAGGAGAAAGGGTAGTGTTTGGCTTGCTCATATAGAAAACTAAGGTAGTGGGAGTAATTATTAATGTGTAAGTAAATTTTTAATTTTTTTTAATTCTCATTGGTTGCATGGGACGTGGAGGCCTTTTTAAGAGATTTGTAAATTTGAATTTTTAGAAATATCATATGGGAATTCGTCTAAGGGATTATTTGGTTGATTTTTGTGCTCAATTTTTGCTTTAAATGCTTCTTTGGTGGTATTTTGGTACTACATTGTCCAAATTTTTTTTTTAATTGATTTGATGTATCTTTTTGGTCTTCTAACTTACTAAAATAAATTATTTAGTGTTATTATTATTATTATCATAATTTATAAAAATGTTGACAACAATCAATTGTTTAAATGTGTCACAATTAAGCTACTTTAAGCTATTTTGACTAGATATGATTTTGTAACATATTTATTGTGTAGGAATTTTAAATAATTATTTGTTTAATTTTGTTGACTTATATTATTATATTATTATGTATATTATTTATTTAAAAAGTCTTGATTCATAATAATGCTTAATTTGTACAATTTTTTCTCATTTTTAAGCTTAACAAGGTAAAAAGTGACTTTTTGTGCACTAATCCCAATGCGGCCGGCCATGCAATGGCATTTTTATTATTTTTATTGTTATTGTCTTTTGTTATTTAATTGTATCTAAATATATGATTTATGGTGTCCATGTGTTAAAATTTAAATTTTTAGAACTTTTTGCTGTATTATGGGCAAAATGGTTATTTTACCCTAATTATGAAAATTTTTTATTTTTACCTTTATATTTTGTGTTATTTACTTAATTTAGGATGTTATGAGTCTTCTTTGAGTATTAGGATTTTGCTTTTTGAGTATTTGGTCATTTGAGGGTTTTCGAATAGAATTAGGGTTTCGGGTTGAGTTAGAGTTTCCATCTTTCTAGTGACCTAAGATCTCGTCGGCTAACCGTCGCTAATACTACAATTTGGGCTTAACATATTTGGGTCATACTTAAAAATTCTTTTGGGCTTAAATTCATGGGTTATAATTATAATTCTTCTTGGGCTAAATTGGCTGGGCTTATTTAAAAGAGTTGGACTTCGTAATTTTACTTGAACCCTATTTCTAGTATTTTTCATGATCTATGAATTTTTTTGGTCAAGTTGTAGGATTGTGACCCTATGATTTTATGTGGTTTTAGGGCTTTAAATTTTTTGATATCAACTGTCCTCAAGGATTCGAGGTTTAAATCTTGTATCTTATGGTTTTATTTTTGTTTGATTAAAAGAATGTGAAAAAATTACACTTGGGTTCAGTTTGTCTTTTTTCGTAATTTCTCTATCTTCTTGTACTAACTTATAATTTTATGATTGTTTATGATTTTCGATTTCTAGAATTCAGTATTAGAGAATTTTATATTATGTAGGATTTTACTTTGAATCTTTGGATTTTATTCCCATCCTAACCCAATTTTGGGGTTCTAGTCTTTGTGAATTTTTGTTGCTAATTCCCGTAATTTGAAATCGGGTACTTATATATATATATATATATATATATATATTCATGAGTTAGTGTCTGTTGTAGAAAATGGATGAGAATTACTTCGGAGACTTTCGTGCAGATAGAGGTAATTGAGAGACTTGCGTGTGATTTGTCAGGACTAAGATTGTTTATGACTTCTAGAGTGATTGTAGGAGAATTTTATGGTGTTTTCGTAATAGATGTGTAGCTTAGCATGGATTTACCAATTGCGGAGTGTCTTGGGTTAAAAGTGTAATTATTTAAAAATTCAAGGTTAAACGTGCAATTATTAAAAATTATGGAATATTAAGTTTTTTTTAACGTATATTTTCTTCTTAATTATTAAGTTGACACTTAACTTTTCTATTTCTTGAACTTAGAACCTTGTTAATTGTGAACGATTTCATATTAGGTTGTTTATGAAATTTTGTTACTATTTTGGATCAAACTGTAATCTCTCTCTCTCTCTCTCTTATGGGGTTCTAGGGTTTTTGGTTTTATTGATTTTTGGGTTATTCGATGGTTCTTTTTTATTAAGATATATCTTTATGCTTTAGGATTTTGGTTCCGAGATCTGATCCTAGGTTTAATCATTTGAGACTGTTAATCTTGATCTAACCCTAATATGAAAACCTAATTTTGGTTGATTTAACGTTCTTAATCTAGAGACTTAGAAAATCGGGTCGTTACAAATCCAATCGATTGGATTCCTGTACGGGGTTGGGCCTATAAATATTAAGCTCTTGAAAGATATTTTGAAATCATAGCTTCTTGAGTAAGTTTTCTTTTTCTCCACTTTATCTCTAGGTTTGGATGGGCTCGGGGCTCAGTTTTCGGTGATCAGACAGTAGATCATTGGTATCTGTGCCGGGGGCTTCGTGTTTATCTGGACGAAGTCCCGTTTCTTCAAGGTTTGTTTTTTGAGGCATCGAGTTTTGGCTCAACGGGATAGGATCCTAAACTATCTTGTTGTTAAAGGATACTACGTGCAATTATATGCTTTTTTATCAGTTGATAATGCTTTAAATGTTGTATTTCATGTTTAAACCATGTTTGTTCGGATAAAAAGCATATTTTGCTCTTTTTCTTGGTTTATTACATGATACGGATGTGTGGATGTTCGTGGTTTTCAAAAAGGTGATTTTAAAAATGGAGGATTTGTGAAAAGTCTTGAAAACTGTGGTTTGGAGGTTTAGAGCTAACTCTCGGGATTAAGTTTCAGATTTTAAACGTTTTGATAGAAACGGTGAAAACATTTTTGAAAATGTTGTTTGATCTCCATGATTAATGGATGATGTGGCGGATGGCCATTGGATCTTTTTATACATGATTGATGTATAGTTTAAAATATTTTTGTAGTCGAGCTATGTGTTGATTTTTAAATCATTCTATAGATGTGTCGAGAGAGCGAGTGTATTGGGCCGCCATTGCTCTTCAGTGAAAGTTCAAAATTTTGCACAAGTAGGTGCTTTGTTCCTTCGGGTTAATCCCCATAAAGAAGTGGTGGGTGCTTCGCTCCCTCAGTTTTTGCCCGTAAATGATGTGATTTTCGTTGTTGTAACCCCATATAGAACTTATTATTACCTAGCAGGTCATAAATGATTCAGGACTAGGGTAATGGGTAGGAGTCTATAGTTGTTGCCTTTGTCCTTAGCATGATAGAGTCGGTACATAGGAATCATTTCATTATTATGACTCCGTATAGAACTTGTCATTACCTAGCAAGTCTTAAATGACTTAGGACTAGGAAAATGGGCAGGAGTCTAGAGCTGTTATCTTTTTCTCAACTGTGTGATCCGAGTGAAAAAATAACTTTTTTTTACTGTTGTTCTTTAATTGTGAAACATTATTTGTATTGTTGAAATGCATGGTTTTAACGATAAAAAACTGTTTTGAGACCCGTGTGAGTCGAGCGAAAACTTAGAGTTTTGACAAGAAAAATCATTTTGAGGCTTGTGTGGTTGAGGTGATTTTTATGCTATGTGATTGCATATCATTCTTTATTGCATTATAGTCTATTTTTATTAGGTTTCAGCTCACGTTGTGGGATTTTGTGCAAATCTTTTTCAGGTTGGCGTGGTCACATAGGTTGATCTTGAGGTGCTCGAAGGTTGTTGATGACAAAACTCTTATGTTTTGTCCTTGTTATGTATTATTTCTTTTGTATATGGATCATGTTTGAATGTAACATGTTTTATATTTGAAAGCATACATAGTGTAATTCTTATGACTGTGGAGCCGATGTATATATGATTTATGTTTTCGAGAAAAATCATGGGTTGGTTGTTGTTTTTCGTAGTTTTTTCTTACGATTTTTGTTGGTTGGTTCAACGTTTTACAAAAATATTTTCGTTATTGTGACTCCGTATAGAACTTGTCATTACCTAGCAAGTCTTAAATGACTTAGGACTAGGAAAATGGGCAGGAGTCTAGAGCTGTTATCTTTTTCTCAACTGTGTGATCCGAGTGAAAAAATAACTTTTTTTTACTGTTGTTCTTTAATTGTGAAACATTATTTGTATTGTTGAAATGCATGGTTTTAACGATAAAAAACTGTTTTGAGACCCGTGTGAGTCGAGCGAAAACTTAGAGTTTTGACAAGAAAAATCATTTTGAGGCTTGTGTGGTTGAGGTGATTTTTATGCTATGTGATTGCATATCATTCTTTATTGCATTATAGTCTATTTTTATTAGGTTTCAGCTCACGTTGTGGGATTTTGTGCAAATCTTTTTCAGGTTGGCGTGGTCACATAGGTTGATCTTGAGGTGCTCGAAGGTTGTTGATGACAAAACTCTTATGTTTTGTCCTTGTTATGTATTATTTCTTTTGTATATGGATCATGTTTGAATGTAACATGTTTTATATTTGAAAGCATACATAGTGTAATTCTTATGACTGTGGAGCCGATGTATATATGATTTATGTTTTCGAGAAAAATCATGGGTTGGTTGTTGTTTTTCGTAGTTTCTTCTTACGATTTTTGTTGGTTGGTTCAACGTTTTACAAAAATATTTTCGTTTGGTTTATGCTTCATACAAACTCTTGTGCTTCGAGGGATATTTTGATACGGCTTATGCTTCTTTTAAAAAAATGTATTTCTTTACCCAAAATGTGTGTTTGTTTTAAAAGCTTGGTTTTTGGGGTCTTGACCGTAGTCTTTTAGACTACTCTTTAAATTAAATAAACTCTCAGTAGTACTTTTTGCAAATATTTTAGCCTCGTCTTGATTTTATGATTTTTCATCCGTTTGTGTTTGGGCAATTTTGGTGGTTGTTTGTGAGCTTTTCACGTGACCCGAAATTTGGAGTGTGACATATGCAATGCCTTATTTTGAAAATGAGGCATTTTGTTTTGGATTTGAAATGTCTTATTTGTTAGTTATGAAATAAGATATTTCTCCATGATTAGTAAATGAGACATTTATGTTAAAAAAATAAATATTTGTTTTGAAAAAATGAGACATTTATTTTGAAAAAAATGAAATATTTATTTCAAAAAATGACTCAATAACAAAAGATGAGACATTGTGTACTAAGATCTAACAAATAAGACATTTTAATTTCACAAATGTCTCATTTTCACAAAATGAGACATTTCAAGTAACTTTATTCTAAAATCACACACCACCATCATTTCCAACCCAAAACTCCTAGACACAACCCACGAGAGAGAGAGAGAGAGAGAGAGAGAGAGAGAGAGATGGGGGAGGGGGATTGACATTAAAATGGGTGTAAACAGCGCTGCCATCTCATGCAAGGAATGTACGACGTAGTGTGGGCATACCGTTTGGATAAGAGCCACCAAATGAATAGAGGCGACAAAGCTCAACCACACGAAAATAACACAAGGCACAAAACTAGCTGCAGATTGATATTAGCAGTTAGCTATGGCGTGTAGCAGTGAAGGACCAAAATTACGACGGCGGAGAAAGGTGATGAGCAACGGCTTGGCGGCAAGTGCAATGCGATGGTAAGGGGCGAGGGGCGATGGAGAAGTTAAAAGCTGATGCGATGGCGAGGGTGGAAAAATGAATCAATTCTGGCGGCGACGCTGTGCACGCTGCCTAGGCTCACCGTCACCATCCAGCCGAGGGACGACGAGGGTGGCTACAAGGTGCGAGGGCGACGAATCTAGTGGTGAGGCTACCAAATGAAGAGAGAGAGAGAGAGAGAGAGAGAGAGAGAGTGTGTGTGTGTGTGTGTGTGAGAACAGGTTTGGGGAATAAGGACATATTTGTCCAAGTTAATAATAAATTTTAAAAAGTAGGACCTAATGGAATATTAAAAACGTAGTTAGAACTTAATGGAATACAGGTCCTCCAAATAAGACACTAAATTAATTTTTCCTTCAAAGTAACTTGTACATATTTGCAAGATTTGCATATACACACACACACACACACAAGGTTTTGAGTCCAACTACTTCAACCCCTGGTTATATAATGACCAAAGATTCCTTGTAGTGGACCAGACCTTTTATTCGAGCAGCCTGAGATTTTTTTGTGAGTGTTACTATACATAGAAGAAGAAATAAGTAAGAGAAAGAGTAGTTTTAATTCAACATGAATTTTCTCACGTAATCTCATAATAGAGAAAAGTCATTATACAAATCTCACTACTTATAACTTTTTTCAGTTAACAAGAATAATATTTCTAAATATAACACTTTATAACAAGTAAAACAGAATCCTTCAAGTATGCCAAAGAGTTGTTTAACCTCACAACTAGGAGTTGTTAACGGTACCGTTCTGACCCCACAACAAGATCACATATTTATTAACCTTGTTATGTACACCAACAAATAATTTATATACCATGTATGTGTACATTTAGATAGACAATTTATATACCCCTCTTATGTACAACAAGAAAAAAATAATACACAACCAAGTATCCTTTCACTAGGTAATTTTCTAGCTATCCAAACTACAATGGCATGTTCTTGAACCACAAAAAATTATTTTTTCTGAACACTTTTATAATATTTTGATCCATTTTGAAATAATATTTCAACAAAGCATATACTTTAACTAAAGTAACAATTATATTCTAGCAATTGCTATAGTAGCACAAAATACTATTTTAATTTCTATTTCTATGAAATAGCAAACTCACTTTCAAAAACAAGTCAAAAATTGCACCAAACGATACTTTCAACTCTGTAATCCAGTATTAGCTGTTGGGGTATCCTTTTCCAATCCTAAAATATGAACAATGTGACAAAATAAAATTATAATGGATCACTCATATATAAATTATGCCTATTGCTTGGTGTAATTAAAATGTGTGAAATAATTAAGATAATACTTAATTTATTTATACAACTTACACTTGTTCATTGTGAAATTATTTATCCGTGTACTACAAAAAAAATAAAATAACATATTCAATTTTTATAAAAATTAAATAAACTTCCACTACTAGATTTTATAAATATGATTATCTTTTTCCGTTTAAATATAAATTTTAATTCATTATTTTCTTATCAAAATTAGTCCAATATTAACTTTAGCATATATATACATACTTAAACACTATGCACACACCTTAAATATTATTTAATATTTTAAATATAAAAATCCTTTGATTTATTAAACAATTATACATTGATTCTCACAAAAAAAACATTTAACACAATATATTCGTACTAGCAAGATTATTTATTTATTTTGTTATTTATTATTATTATTATTTTATTTATTTATTTTTCTATTATTAAATGAGATAGGTCTCACAGTAACGAAGCTCTAGGAGACATCGAATCAGATATAAATATTTTTTATAACTTTGTTGTAATAAATATCTTGTTTCAATTCAGCAATAAAAACTTTATTTTGAAAACATTTTTTATGTGTCAACCAAACACTAGAAAATAAAAAAATATTTTATTAAAAAAATATTTTATTAAAAAAATATTTTACATTGAAACGAATGGAGTCTAAAAGATTAAAAAATTACTAAAAACGAAAATAAGGAACACAAAATTTGACTTAGTAGCATACTTTGACTTATTTTAAAATTTTAAAAAATATATATTTTTGATTAAAAGACTTAGTTTTTTAGTTTATCTCGACGAGGAGAGTCAAAAAGTATAATAGTTTGACTAAGCGATAAATCTTTTTTATTAAAGACAAAAATAAATAAGTACCCCAAATGATGCCAATATGTCATTTTACAGCACTTTCAAAACTTATCAAAAAAATAATGAATAATTATTCTTATTCTCCTTCTTTACATGCATTTTGCTTTAATTGGGCATTGGTGGAGCCCTTAAAGGTTTGAATTTGTGGGCTGAAATTTCCAACTTCCATCCACTTTAATGTTGTTATATCACCATTTTCATTATTATTAGCCATTCTTTGACTAGTGAATTAACCATTTTAACTAAAAAAAGTATAAAAAAATTTATTTTCTATTTTATATATTTATTTTTTAGATATACATTCTAATATTACTCTTTATTTTAGTTATTCACCAAAACTATCTTTATAAATTTTTATGAATCAAACATATATTGTGACACTCCAACCCTACGGACCATGAAATATCACCTCAACTTTTTAAGCGAAACTCATGAAATGAATAAAAATGTGAAAATAAAAAAGTAAGAACGATTACAATATCTAGAAACCATATATGGCCCAAAACAATTGGAAGGAGCCAAAAACTAAAAAAATATACATCAATTGAAACTAGACCTAAGTAAACCCAAAATGAGGCAATTGAATACTTAATGGATTCAAAAACAAAAATCCTCACAAATTGAATAGAGTTGATAAAACAAAGTCCTAGAAAAACCAAAAGGAGACTGGAAACCCTATTGAAGTCCCGAGAACGCTCTCGAGGACCCTGTGAGCAAACCATAAAGGAAAATCGAATGAAACCAAGTGTGAAACCTCTAACAAGAAATTCTTGAGAGTAACAGATAAGTCTAACATGAACTCAAAACTAACAAAACCAAGCTCTCCTTGCGAATCGTCCTAAAACCTCGAAATAGCGAACAGTGACCCTAGAAACATTACGAACAACATAAAGGGAATCTAATGATTGATGAGATAAAGAAACATATGATCTTTAAGCATGAAATTGAACTCTTGATGATACCAGACAATTAGATTCACACACAAAAAACAGTAACCACATTTTACAAACTCACCTTTCTAACAAGTCGTTTGAGTCCCGAAACCACGTAACTCGATGATCGAGATTTGTTTTCAAAAATTCAAATTCGCGTACATTCTTAAAATAAAGTTTTACCCCCTAAGATGAGTTTACGAGAATTTTTAAGATAGTCGAGTTTCAACCTATTATGAGTTGAAAATATGTGCCAATTTTGCATTACATGCTTTTAGCACCTCCTAAGTCACTTGTCAACTTCACAAACTATTTGAAACATTCAAGAATCCTTATGCAACACCCATTTGAGCCCAAAATCTCATGAAGGTACAAAAACAAGAAAGAAAGAACAAAGGAACAGAGAAATAGAGATGAGTGGCTGCTAAGGAGAGAGAAAAGCAAGGAGGAAAAAGAGAAAGAAGGGAGGAGAGAGGAAGGTCTTGCCACCCTCCACCACCGTCTCCACTAGTTCCAGTAACCGTTAAGACCACTGTTCACAGTCGATAAGACAAAAACAAGAAAACTCTCCTTCAGTCCATAATCCTAGTTTAGTTGTCACCTTCACACACCCACGGCCACCACAGGCCACCACCGCTACGTGCAAGAACCTAGGTCTCTTCTGTTAGTTCAGGCAACCCAAGAGGGGAGTGAATTGAGTCTTAAAAAAATTAATAACAACTTTTATAATCTTTTTGAAAGCCTTTTAATATTGCAAGTAAATATAGCAAGATAATCAAGAATTAATGCAAAGAAAATATTAATGAGGTTAGGAATAAAGAGGTAGAACTAGACACCAATATTTTATAGTGGTTCGGCTTCTTCCAAGCCTACGTCCACTCCTCAAGTTTCTCCTTGAGTATTTTCACTATAGAGAATGCTTCACGGGCGCATTCAAAACCTTTACAACTTCAAGACTTCGTTTGAGCTAACGAATGTTTAGGGGCACATTCAAAAGCCTATCATAACTTCAAGAAGATCCTTTGAAAATAATCTCTTATTTTTTTCTAATCTCTCTTGAACTCTTATTTGATAAGATTTACTCACCCACTCAAAGGATGAAAGGTGACTCACCATTGAATACAATAAATGATGTAATTAATGAGAAACACTAACTCTTTTTACAGAAATTAAATTTAAATAAATGAGAAGATAAAGAGAGATGATGAGCAAGAGCTGGAGTTTTAGTAATAAATGAGAGCTTGAGAGTAATAAGATTGATTCAAATAATAGAACAGTAATTGTAAGTCTCCAGTTGGAGTAAATGCTGATAAATTACTCCTTATATAAGCTCTTGTGCATTCATGACCGTTGGAGGTAGGTGGGAGCAATAAATGCTAAAAATCCAACCGTTGAAGTTTGGCGCGAATTTGAATCTGCGTCGCAGGTGTTGACACTAAAGCCTTTGGTGTCGACACAAGATGTATAGGGCAGGGATCTTCAAGTGATTGGGTCGACACAATTCTTTTGAGGTGTCGACACGAATTCTGTAAACTTTCTTACAAATACAACGGTGTCGACACTTTTGGATATGGTGTCGACTCATTTGAACTTCAACATCCAGGACAAGACCATTTGTGTCGACTCATTTTACCTTTGGTGTTGACACTAAATTTTGCAGGAAGCCTCGGTATATTTGTGTCAACACTTTTAGACTTTTGTGTTGACACTAAATCTCTTTAGGCGGGCTCAGGTCTTTTGTGTCGACACCCAAAATCTGAAGGTGGCCTCGATTCTTTTGTGTCGACACAGTTTTCATTTGTGTCGACCTAAATTTTTGGATACCAAAAGTGAGTAACCGCTTTTGTGTCGACACAAAGTCAAGTTGTGTTGACTCATCTTGAGTCTTGAGAGTTTCGGCTCTTTTGTATTGACACAAAATTTATTTGTGTCGATACTAAATTTTGATACCTGAAAGCAACTTTATACAATTGTTAGGGTGTCAAACTATTTGTTCAAAGGTGTTGACACACTTGATATGCTTCAAGTATACTTTGCCTTAAAATTGTTTGACTTAAATTTCAATTGGGTTCAACACAAAATATTCTCATTCAAGAATACCTAAGTGTTTTAATCATTTTGAGAGTTGAGTCATTTCTTTTGGTTAAACGTATCAACTCAAATGTTCAAAATGTGTTAACACTTTCATTTTGAAAATATAAATATTATCCTTTTAAATCCATTTATTATTAAAAAATAAATTATTAAAATCATCAAAATCAAAATAAAAAAATCTTTGGGCTAACATCTTCTTCTACACTTTCACTTGAAAATGGACCAAACGTTGCACGAGATGGTGAATTATATAGAGAGATACAAACTCACAAGCTCACCTACTCGAAACTATTTTCGATTTTGAGTCACCACGTTTGGTGATTTCTACTATCCTCCACTATGAGATCCATCACCAATCATGACCCCGAACTTATTGTATGTAACCCCATCTACAGTAGAAACAATTCTCACCAATAATGGTTAAGCCATTTGAGAGAAAAGAGCTTCGAAAGTTGGTTGCCCGATATCAAAATTTGGGAAACCAAATTTTGCTTTACAAGTCGTTTGGTCCAGCTAACTTTGGGGGCATGTCATTTCTCCTATAGGCTCAGTTTGATATGTCGTAAAGACCATTGTAAAGTAGGATGTGATACCTTTTATATAAAGTTTTCCCAAAACGGACACCAGAAAGGCCTCCAAAATGGAGACTAAAAATGATCCCTCGCGTGGATTATTTTTGTCCTATTGAAAAAAAAGAGAAATAGCTAACTTTGAACCCTTGCCACCATTGATCTCGACCTCAATTTTATATTCCAGGACCACCATTAGAAAGTAAGGTTTGCTACCTTTCCAATAGTAGAAAGCTTTAACCAAAAAAAGAGACAATGGTAAGGCCCTCAAAACGACCATCAAAGTTGACCCTTGAGCTAGTATCGCAACTTTGACCGCTTGACCCATTGTTAAACTTTTCTCTAAAATTTAATCTTCTAAATCTCAAATACAAAAACTAATACTACATTAGAACTCGGGGACCCCAAAAACCCCTAGGTAGCATACAACACGTTTTTTGAGATCTATAAATAAAATTACCACTTTTTCCTATAGCCTGTGAAACCCGATTTAGTTTCTTTTGGTTGCATATATATTCGATGTGTTGGTTTATGCTTCCTCATTGTTTAGAACGGTCTGTTTATGTAGACATGTTGTGCACACGGGGGTTTGGTTTCGTTTCTTCATTTGGATTTCACCCAGCAATGACCGCTTGAGCGGTGGCCTATCCTCTCGAACGGTGGTGTGGCAGAGATGTATGTCGGTAGGGAGGTCGCCTATCCGCTCGAGCGATTCCTGTTCGCTCGAGCGGTGGAGCCCTGGCGCGAAGATTTATAAAACCTGCCTTACCTTGGTTTTTGAGCCAAAATAATTTTTTTATTGTCTTTCTTCTCTCTCTCTACACAAACCTCTACCTTCTCTCTAGCTTTTGGGAAGGCCTGGGCTTAGTTTTTAGCGTTTGAATAGTAGATCCTTGGTATTCGTGCCGAGGACTTCATGCTCATCTGGATAAAATCTCATTTCGATGAAGTTCGATTTTCAAAGTTTTGAGTTTTTAACTCAACGAGGTAGGATCCTAGACTATGTTATTTTTAAAGGGTGCTATGTGCGATTATACACTTTTCTACTGGTTGAAAATGTTTTAAATGCCATATTTTATGTTTAAACCATGTTTATTCGAATAAAGAGCATGTTTTGCACTTTTCTCTCAGTTTATATGATATGGACTTGTGGATATTCTGGTTTTCAAAAAGGTAGCTTCAAAAACGGAGGAAATCGTGTTTTGGAGGTTTGGAGCTAACCCTCGGGGTTGAGTCTCAGATTTGAACCGTTTTGATAAAAACAGTGGAAACATTTTTGAAAATATTTTTGATTGATCTTCATGATTCATGGATGACTTGGTGGATGGCCATTGGATCTCTTTATGCATGTTTAATGTATAATGGTGAAAATATTTTCGTAGTCGAGGTACGGGTTGGTTTTTAAATGATTCTATAGATGTGCTAGGACAGCGGGTGTATTAGGCACGAGTTTCCCCACGATGAAAGTCCACAAACGTGCGTAGAGTAGGTGCTTCGTGCCTTTAGGTTAATTGTCACGCCCCAAACTTCGAGTCACGTGAAACACCCATAAACAAACAACCACAACACCCAGCCCGAGAATACACTCTCAAAAATCATACATGCATTGTATATAAACGCCGAACGAAAAACATTACAAGGCTCCAACGCCGAGAAACATGTATTAAACATACTTGATACAGATAGAAACAAAAGGAAAGACTATAACTCTTCCACCTCTCTAGCACCTCTAGATCAACCAACGTGACTGGTATCTGAGGAAAAATAAATCCCACATCGTGTGCCAAGGCTCAGTAGAAACTAAACAGGCATGTAGTATGGACAAAACATGCTAAGAAATTGAAGTGTAGGTTTAGACTCTCTTTCAAGCCTTAAAACGATTTCACATGCAAGGAAAATCGATGATACAAACCATGTTTTGACTCACTCACAGGAGCCTTGAAAATAGTTGAGAAAATAGTTTTTAGATCATGATTCACATGACTTTTAAAACAATTTAAAATTGGTTTTATCCGTCCCATAATGCAATTCATGCAATCCATGTACCTTCTCGAATTTCACCAATGGACCACAGCCCTCGTCAATGCAGCGCACACAATCTGTGCAACACATATCTTCACGGACTTTCACCGTAGGACCACAGCCCTCGTCAATGTACCTTTACGGACTGAAACCGAAGGACCTCAGCCCTACCATACACCTTTACGGATTATCACCGAAGGACTACAGCCCTAACCTTCACAGACTTTAATCGAAGGACCTCAGCCCTAACTTTTACAGACTTTCACCGAGGGACCGCATCCCTGTCAAATGCACCGTCAGCCAGAGCTAACATTTACCGAACCACATGTTCATCTATCTCATTCCATATACCCATGCATAACCTAATCAGGATTTAAATACATAAAATCACGTATTGTCACTACGTTACACAAACCGCGTCACATGTTATACATGCGTCTCACACAACACCTACAACTCATGCAATATGCATCACATGCATCCGTTCCTCATATTCCACATAACCATGCCTACAAAACGTTTGAGTTTTAAAGCATGCAACTACGGAACATGTAACGATACCGAAATTATATAATCCACTTACATAATCTATGCATAATAAGCCACAGTTATAAATGCATAAAGCCAACTATAAATGCACATAGCCATATAACCTCAAACTGTGACATCACCCGCCACAAAACCTGACACGACATCACATGCCACACACCCGTCATTCAATACCCGAATGACCCATCCACAAATCGGGGCTCGTCCACACACCGGGACAACCAACACCTAATTCAAAGATCAACACCTGAACCTCCCTCAGACCGATTCTTACAGAACCTAACCTTTAAAACGAACCACAGACCTAGACGTCCTAAACATAACCAATACGCACACAACCGTGCCACAACTCCTAAAATCTTACCATGCACGTCAATCGTATAACGACATCTAAACGAAACACCCGAGGCCACAACACAACCCCCAAACCACCACACGACCAATCGAACCCCAAAAAGGAATCTACAGGTATTTGAATCGACTAATCCCATAAATTAATCATTTGAATACTATAGGACACCAATCAAAAACCAAAACCCAACCACTGAACCACCATCACACTGCCCAGAAATTCAGTCGACTGATCCAAGCCCCAGTCAACTGAACAACACATTGGAAACTCGCAAATGCCAAACAACCACAGTTCAGTCGACTGACCCTCGAGGTTCAGTCGGCCGAACCCCAAAAACATGATCCAGCTGACTGAATCTCATGGTTCAGTCGACTGAACAGAGGCGAGAACAGTTTTCAAACACTGTTTTAGCCCCTAAAACCTCAATTCAACGCCTTTCAACCCTGATATAACACCCTCGGGCATGCACATGCCCAAGCCAAACACCAAACCCTCGAAAGAAACTCTCGAAACATGATTTCATCCACCGAAATCGACTAACCACCGATTTTTAACCCAAAAATCTAACTTACAGAATATCATATCTACAGCTATCTGACCGGTAAAAATACACCCGATTACACGTAGCACCCTTATAAAATATACAGGTTTAGAATCCAATCTCGGTGAGTTCAAAGCTTAACGTCTCGATCCACATGAAAAACTAAGCTTCGTTGGAATGAAATTTTGTCCAGATGAACGCGTATACCACGACGCCAAAAGCAAGAATCCGCTGTTAGATCGTTGAAAATTGAGCAACGAGCTCCCGAGAACTTAGAGAGAAGGCAGAGAGAAAATAAAAAACATGTTGGAGAAATTTTAACAAATATCTAACTCTAGATATTTATTAGCCTCCAAAATATCTTTTTTTTTAATTTTGAAATTCACGCCACAACTGCCCACGGACCCGAAAACCTATCCCGCATGCATATCTAAGCCCGATCATGCATCAAAAGCAATAAAAATATGCTCAAACAAAAACACGTAGTGCGCGTCCGAAAACACCGAAAAAGAAAATGGGTCAAGGTCTCACATTAATTCCCGTAAATGAAGTAGTGGGTGCTTTGTCCCCTTGGGTTTCGGGCCCGTAAATTAAGTGGTTTACGTTATTGTGACTCCGTATAGAACTTACCATTACCCTACAGGTCTTAAATGATTAAGGTATAGGGTAATGAGTGGTAGTCTATAGTTGTTATATTTGTCCCTGGTATGACAAAGTCGGTACATAGAAATTTTTTCTCAACCATGTGGTCCGAGTGAAAAATAATCTTTTGATTACTGCTTTTCTTTAACTGTGAAACGTGGTTTGCACTATTGAAATGCTTGGTTTTGAGGATGAAAAACCATTTTGAGACTTGTGTAAGTCTGATGGAAAACTAGAGGTTTTATGAAGTAAAACCATTTGGAGGCTCATGCTATGTGATTGCATATCTTACTTTACTGCATCATAGTCTTTTTTTATTAGGTTTCGACTCGCGTTGTAGGATTTGTTAAAACCCTTTTTAGGTGTTGATGATCACAAGGAGTTGATCTAGAGGTGCCCGTTGGGGCGGAAGACTTGTATAGTTTTTCCTTTTGTTATGAAAACATGTATTCCTACGTATGTTGCCTATCTCTGAAGGCGTGTTTTGTAAGTCTTGAGGCAATAATTATGCATGTATGGAAAAGTATGTATGTTGCACTAAGAGATAAACCCTAGGGTACTCGTTTAATTCCAAAAGCTATTCTATTTTTGGTTGATTATTTTACCAATAAAACATATCTTTTATAAATGGTGGTTCGGTGGGCTTTTCACATGACCCTGGATTTTGGGCCATGACATAGCCTATTTTAGAGATACACTTTGTGAGACCCTGACCTATCTATTTTTGGAATGATTCGAGTGTTTAAGGTATTAGGATTACCCTTCTGACCTCGTTGATGTTTTAGAGACATGTTTGGTTTGGTTCGAGGTTATAAAACATGTTCCATCGTCGAAAACAGATTGAGAAATATGGCAGTGAGGATTCAATCGACTTTGGGACTTGATCCAGTTGACTGAGTGCATTTCAGTACAGTCGACTGACAAGGAGGGTTTAGTCGACTAAGCTTGAGGCGGTGGGATATTTTTGACTTTTTAGAAGGTTTTCCAGTCGACTGGATTGGGGGTCCAGTCGACTGACCTGTGATATTTTTGGGCTGGCTTATAAATGTCAGTGTTTGGAGATATTTTGAGATATTTTCATCTCAGATCTGGTTTTTTCTCTGCCTTCTCTCTAAATTTTGATGGGCCCATGGCTCGATTTTCAGCGATCGGACTGCGAATTCTTGGTGTTGGTGCTGGGGGCTTCGCTTATATCCGGGCAGAATTCTGTTTCGTCGAGGTTTGATTTTCAAGGCATCGGATTTTGACCCAACGAGGTAGGATTCTAGACCATACTGCTGTATAAGGGTGTTTTATGTAATTATATGTGCTTTCACCAGGTAGAAAATGCATGAAATATCATATTTGTGTTTAAACCTCATTTTTCGGGTAAAAAGCATATTTTTTGCTTTTGTTGGTTTAGTACAGCTTATGACATGTGGACATATGGTTTTCAAATGTTGTTTTAAAAACGGTGATTTTTGTTGAAAAACGATGGTTTTGATTGAAATCTCAACATTTTATGTTTTGGAGGTTTGGAGCTCGCCTTTGGGGTTGAGTCTCAGGTTTTGAAATATTTTATTGAAAATGGGGAAAACATTTTGAAAATATTTTGTTTGATCTCCATGTTGATGGATGGATCTAAATATATGTATAATGTATTTTGTGGAAAGGTTTTCGTAGTTAAGCTAAGGTTCGATTTTTATGAAATGATTATCTAGATGTATCGGGATGACGGGTATTTGGCACGAGTAGCCCTCAGTGAAAGTTCAAAAACGTGCGCAGTGTAGGTACCTTTGTTATCCTTCGGGGTAGTTCTCGTAAAGAGGGTCGATTTGGGTGCTCTTTTCCCTCGAGTTATCGCTCGTAAAGTTAGCTTTTACGTCGTGGTACTCCGTATAGAACTTGTCATTACCTAGCAGGTCTTGAGTGATATTAGAACTAGGTAATGGGCAGGAGTCTATAGTTGTTACCTATATCCCCTTGTGATGGAGTCGGTACGTAGAATTCATTTTACTTTATCCTCGGCTGCGTGTTCCGAGTGGATTATCTTTTATCTTTTCTCCTCGGTGGTGTAGCTCGAGTGGAGCTTACTGTTTTATTTTCCTCGGTTGTGTGTGTTCCGAGTGAAAAATGTCTTTTATCTTTCCTCGGTGTGTGATCCGAGTTGGAAAATGACATTTTGCTTATTATTTTTCTTCTACTGTAAAATGTGATTTTGCATTGTTTAAATACTTGGTTGTGAAGGAAAAACTATTTTGTGAGTCTGATGGAAAAACTTAGAATTTTATGACGTAAAACCTTTTGGCTCTGTAGTTGAGTTAGCACCCACTATATGATATGTATGATTTTGAGGACAAAAATGTGAAATTTTCCGAAATAAAACTGTTTTGAGGCTTGTGTTAGCCTGATGGAAAACCTTTTTAGCTCATGTGATTGAGCTTGCATGCTTATGATTGCATAGCCTACTTTACAGCTTTATCGTCAGTTTCTATTGGATTTCGGTTCACGGTGTGAAATTTTATTGTAAAACCTTTTTCAGGTAAGCGTGGTCCTACAGGTTGACCCGGTGGTGCGCGGAGGTGGCTGATGACAAGACGCTTGTTTTGTCTTGATACGTAGTTTATACTTGTTGTATATGTTACATGTTTATTTATAACATGCTATAAATCGTATACTATGATTTTACATGTATGCATGTTTTAATGCTTTCAGATAACCTTGGGTTGGTTGTTATTTTTCGTAGTTTCATACTACGTTTTTTGTTATTGGGATCAACGATTTGCAAATGATGTTTTCAAATAGTTTTTGCTTCACATAAACTTTTGTGCTTCGAGATAGATTTTGGAATGGCCTAAAGCTTCTTTTAAAACGAAAAGATTTTTTTTATTTAAAACACGTTTTTTGTTTTTAATGGCTTAGCTTGCGAGGCTGTAACTGTAGTCTTTTGGCTACTCTTTTAAATCAATAAACCCTCGGTAGTTGTGGCTTTGGGATTTGGGGGTTAAAAATGAGAGAATTCAAAGATGTTTTGAAAAATATTTTTGGGGGTTAAAAATGAAAAAATTTAAAGATGTTTTGAAAAATATTTTAAACACCTTGAAAATCAAAATTTGAAAACTCTTTTTGTTGAAAATAGAGTCGCCACTTAGTTTTAAAAAAAAATTAAGAAAAATAAAATTGACTACTGATCTTGAAAATGTTAACAAGAGAAAAAGGGTTCGGCGGCTAAGATACGAATCAGGAAAGGTATTAGGCACCCCGTTCATCCAACCGTAAGGTTGGCTTCTACTAATCATCATTGATTCTTTAATATGATTTCTCAAATACATGCAAATAAAGAAAATGGAGGTGAAGAGAGAATATTCAAAATCAAGTATAGAAAATACATAAAATATGTACATAACATTCCAAAACAAATAAGTGTCAAAAGAAAATTCCTAAATTCTATAATATGCAATTTCTATCTAAAGGATACATGAAACACATACCCATATGCAATATTGTTTAAACAACATAAACTAGCATGCTTTAATTAAAAGAGCAAACGTGTTAAATTGCTAAAATTATCTAACTTGGATTGCACAAAAATAAACTACACAATTTTGACATAAAGTAATCAAACCCTAGACTAATATGTATAATATGCATATTATTGAATTATCTAAAAATATGTACAAATCTTATGTTTGACTAACCAAAACAATAAAATCTAATAACAAATATTTTATGTATTAACAAGCAAATATTTGAAACTCTAATTTGAAGAAGAAAGAAATAAAAGAAAATTTACAAGCTAAAATAAAATGTTAAAAAATGCTTGTTTAAACCACTAAAAGAAAATCTTATTGTTTACATTTTATTTTTTTTGAACAAAACAAAAGAAAAGGAAAACAATAGAAATAAAATAAACAAATGAGTTTTTAATTATTGTTAGAGGAGAAAATTATACTATTAATTTGAAAGATTAAAATAAAAAAAATGAGAAGAACATTAACTAACATAAAAGGTATTTTTATTTGTTTTGCGCCTTTTTGTAGTTAATAAAAGAAAAAGAAAAATTACTATGGAAGACAAATTAAGTTAATAGAGGAAGATTTTAAAGAAGATTTAATATCTTATATTTTTAAGAGAAAATAGAAGAAAATAGAAAAAATAAAAGAAATGAAAAGAAAAATAGAATTTTCTTTTAAAGAGAAAATCATGATATTTTTTGTGATTTTTGGATTAACAAAATAAAATAAAAGAAAGATAAAAATGAATCATAGAAAAAGAAAATAGATTTTTTTTGTAAGAGAGATGAATGCTAATATTACAAGAAAAAAAATGCTAAATGAAATTTTATTAAAATTAATAAGAAGTTAAAAGACAAGAAAAGAAAATTACATTAATATTGAAAGAAAAGAAAAAAAAAGAAAGTATAAGCTAGAAAATGAATATTAAGCTAAAAAGAAAATAAAATAAAGTATTAGTATTTAAAGAAAATAAAATAAAATATTTAAAGAAAAAGAGATAAGACATTATAAGAAAAAATAAAATTGATGATAAAAATAAAAGAAAATTCTAGAAATATGAATTGTATTGAAAAGGAAATAAAAAGAAAATAAATGAAATAAAAACCGGAACATTAAACTGGTGCTTAAAAGAAAAATAAACAAAAAAATAAGAAAGAAAAATAAATGCTAGAATATTATAACAAAACTAAGAAAATAAAAGAACACTTAAACTAACATTATAAGCAAAGAAAAGAGAAATAAATGGTACATTAAGAAAGAAATTGTTGGAATTTTGTGAAATATTGGCCATTGAATTCCAGAATTCAATAGCAGAACTCAATTGCAATTGAATTGGCCATTCAATTGGCAATTGAATCCTGGAAATCAATACCACTCATGGCTATTGATTTTCC
>JAOTRH010465430.1:0-27806 GCA_034768845.1 Heliamphora exappendiculata
GGCGGCGCTGATGTTGTTCAGGAGATGTTAGCTACTATGCGAGCGATGGCTGAAGCTACCAGGGCTAGTGTGAGGGTTCCAGAGCCAAGGGCTTCTGTGGCCATGAGGGATTTTTAGCGGTTGGATCCTCTGACCTTTTCTGGAGAGCCGGACCCCAAGGTGGCTACTGAGTGGTTAGAGGTGACCACGACGATCTTCGATACTCTGAATATCGAGGAGTATGCGTTGCATGTAAAGTTGGCAGCGTTCCAACTGCAGGAAGATGCTAGAGAGTGGTGAAAGTTCGCCAAGATCACTGTGGATGACACGTGGGCTGCTTTCATGAGAGACTTCTTGGAGAAGTATTTTCTGAGATCTTCGAGGGATACTTATCGAGAGGAGTTCCTCTCCCTTGTTTAGGAGAACCTGTCTGTGGTCCAGTATGAGGCCAAGTTCGCGAATATGTCACGGTTTGCACCTGATATGGTATCTACAGAGGAGTTGCGCACTCGAAGGTTTGAGAGGGGACTTCAACCTACTATCAAAGATAGAGTTGCAGCTTTGGATGTGGAGGTGTATATTAAGTTGGTGGAAGCGGCCATCCGGGTGGAGAACTCATTAGCAGACAACTGCAAGGTTAGAGAGGGTAAGAGCCAGCAGGGTAGTGGGGATAGACAGCTTCAGAGGCATAGGAACAAGCGCCGGAGGTCGTCTGGACCTAGTTCTCATTTTGTTAGGTCGTATCAGTCGCAGTTGTCCACACCTACACCTTCAGTGGCCTCGATATGACGGCCAGAGCATAGAGGGTTGATCTGTTATCAATGCAGACAGCCAGAATATCGAGAGAGAGATGGGCATATTCACAAACTCTGTTTAGCACCAGTTCATTCACGAGAGAGAGACCCACCTATCTATTTTGGGTGTGGTCAGTCCGGGCATATTCACAAACTCTGTCCCAAAGAGGAAAATGTCCAGGATACGACAGGAGTGCCAGCTGCTCCATCTGTAGAGAGACGGCAGGCTCTGCAGCAGTCTAGGGCTCAGATGTCAAGGTTTGCGGAAGGAGGCAATTCAGCGCAGTCGATGAGGCAGCCATCAACCCAGTGGACAGACTAGACTGCCGTAGGCCAGGGCTTATGTTTTTGTTGCTCCCGGTGCTTTTAAGGCACCAGTCGAGCTTGATGCTGTAGCAACTCCAGCCATGATCAGAGGTACTCTTCTAGTCTTTAGATCATGGGTCTGTGTTCTCATCGACACGGGAGCATCACATTCTTTCATTTCCTCTGCTTTTGCATCTGCATTGGGGTTGGCAACTGACTCGTTGGGTAGTGCATTGAGCGTAGAGACCCCAGTCAGTGGGAATGTGGTGTTGAGTAGAGTTTTTTGGTCCTGTGAGTTAGGAGTTGCCGGTCGTTGTTTAGAGTTTGATTTCATCATTCTAGACATGACCACGTTTGATGTTATCCTAGGAATGGATTGGCTGACTACCTACCGGGCTTATATAGATTGTGGGCGACGGAGAGTGTCGATCTGTACGCCGAAAGGTGACTACTTCTACTTTGTGGGTGATCGGGATGAGGGCTTGGTGTCTATATCCAGTGCCATTTGGGGTCGAGGGAACTTAGGTTTCCTCTTTCTTGCTCTCAGGTTAGATGATCCGGGTGAGGTTCGAGGAGAGCTACCCATTGTGGTCTGTGACTACCCAAATGTCTTTCCTAATGATTTGTTTGAGTTGCCACTGAGCTGAGATGTGGAGTTCTCTATCGATCTTGTTTCAGGAGCTGCTCCTATCTCTATGCCATCGTATCATTTTACACCGGCTAAGTTGAGAGAACTCAAGGTGCAGTTGCAGGAGTTGCTAGATAAAGGGTTTATACGGCCGAGTACGTCTCCATGGGGAGCTCTAGCCATTTTTGCAAAGAAGAATGATGGATCCTTGAGGTTGTGTATAGACTACATGAAGTTGAACCAGATAACGGTAAAGAACAAGTATCCGATGCCGAGGATTGACGACTTGCTTGATCAGTTGAGAGGGTCCCATTGCTTTTCAAATATTGACTTGAGGTCGGGGTATCACCAGCTAAGGATTAGGGACGAGGACATAGCGAAGATCGCCTTTTAGACTTGATATGGTCACTACGAGTTTCTGGTTATGCCGTTCGATTTGACGAACGCCCCTGCTACATTTATGGGTTTGGTGAACCGTATCTTCCACCCTTATCTAGATAGTTTTATGGTTGTGTTCGTGGATGATATTCTTGTCTATTCACCCACGAGGGAGATACACGAAGAGCATCTGCATGTCATCCTACAGCTTCTGAGAGAACATCGCTTGTATACGAAGTTCGAGATGTGTGAGTTCTGAACGACAGAGGTGAGATTCCTTGGACACGTGATGTCAAAGGATGGGGTATCAGTAGACTCGACGAAGACTGATGCAGTAACAGATTGGCAGCGACCAAAGAATGTCTTTGAGATTCGTAGTTTTCTGGGTCTGACAAGTTATTATCGACGGTTCGTGAAAGACTTCTCTAGGCTTGCAGCACTGATAATGCATTGACGTGGAAGGGAGTCATGTTTGCGTGGAGCGAATCCTGTGAGTTAGCTTTCCAGGAGCTGAAGAGGAGATTGACCAGTGCACCAGTGCTGATTATTCCTGAGTGAGGTTTGGGTTACACAATGTACTACGACGCTTTACATGAGGGTTTAGATTGTGTTCTGATGCAGAAAGGCAATGTTGTAGCTTATGGATCCCGACAGTTGAAGACACACGAGAGGAACTACCTGACACTTGATCTGGAGTTGGCAGCCGTGGTCATTACCTTGAAGACATGGCATCACTATCTCTACGATGAGCGTTTCGAGGTCTTCTTTGATCACAGGAGCCTAAAGTACTTATTTTCACAGAAGGACTTGAATCTTTGCCTACGACGATGGATGGAGTTGTTGGAGAACTACGACTTTGATTTGCAGTACCATCCGGGTAAGGCAAATATCATAGCTGATGCACTCAGTAGAAGGTCTCATGGTTCGTTAGCTTCTGTGGCTATACGAGAATGGGATATGGTGAGGGATGTTGGGGAGTTTAATCTGTGTCTCAGGGAGACGAGGGGAGGTGCGACCTTATATTCAGTTGCTTCACAACCCGCATTGGTTGCACGTGTGTTAGAGGCTCAGTGAACCGATCAGGAGGCTCAGATGATACGGGACCGCATTACTAGTGGGACAGATATAGTAGGATGGGTGGTGAGTTCATATCAGAGTCTGCGGTTAGGGCGATTGTTTGTGCCAGAGTCGTGCCGTGCGGAGGTGCTACATGAGTTTCATCACTCACGTCTTGCAGTGCATCCGGGGGGCACGAAGATGTATCACGATCTACGCCGTCAGTTCTGGTGGATGGGAATGAAGAGGGATGTGATCTGATTTGTTTCTCGATGCTTTACTTATCGGCAAGTAAAGGTGGAACACCAGAGACCGGCAGGATTGTTACAGCCATTGCCTGTATTTGAGTGGAAGTAGGAGAATGTCACTATGGATTTTATATCAGGACTTCCACGCTCGCCGAGGGGACATGATAATGTTTGGGTTTAATGGATAGATTAACGAAGTCTGCACATTTTCTTCCCATTCGAGTGAGAGATTCGATGGATAGATTGGGTAGGTTGTATGTTCAGGAGATTGTCCGACTACACGAAGTACCTGTGACTATTGTTTCTGATCGAGACCCGCACTTTACATCGCGCTTTTGGCAGAGTCTTCAGGTGGCTTTGGGGACAAGCTTGACTTTTAGTACATCTTTTCATCCTCAGACCAACGGTCAGTTTGAGAGGACCATTCAGATTTTAGAAGACATGCTGAGAGCCTGTGTGCTTGATTTTCAGGGTTCTTGGGAGGATCATCTATCATTGGCAAAGTTTGCATACAACAACAGCTATCAGTCCAGTATTGGGATGGCACCGTACAAGGCCTTATATGGTAGATTGTGTAGATCGCATGTGTGTTGGACAGAGGTCAGAGAGACCGCTGTTTTGGGACCCGACTTAGTGCGAAAAACGACAGAGGTGATTGCAGTGATTCATCAGCGACTGGTGACAGCACAGAGTCGCGAAAAGAGTTACGCTGATCGGAGGAGGAGACCGTTAGAGTTTGTAGTGGGGGATCATGTGTTTTTGAAGGTCTCACCTCGCAGAGGGTTGATGAGATTTGGCCGTAGTGGGAAGCTATCACTGCGTTTCATTGGACCATTCGAGATCTTGGAAAGGATTGGGGTGGTAGCATACCGTCTGGCCTTGCCACCTCAGTTAGCATCTGTGCACAATGTCTTTCACGTTTTTATGCTTCGGAGGTACGAGCTGGATCCGTCTCATGTGCTAGATTGGACTGAGTTATAGGTTGATGAGGATGTTACGTATGAGGAGCGCCCAGTGAAGATTCTGGATACAAAGGAGTAAGTGTTACAGGGGAGAACGATTACTTATGTTAAGGTTTAGTGGCTTCATCACGGGGTTGAAGAGGCGACATGGGAGCTTGAGTATGGGGTTCGTGCTAGATACCCGGAGCTATTCACCTCATGACCTTGTAGTGAATTTCGGGGGCAAAATTTCTTAAAGGGGGGAAGAGTTGTGAGACCTTATTCCGTTTCTTTTTGTTATATATGTATATTTGGCATTTTTCAATGCTTTTTGCTTTAACATGTGTATATATGTTTCGATACATCTTTAAGTTGAAATAAGCATGTGGGGTTGCTTCCTGGGGTTATAGGGAGTTTCTGTTCGAATTTCAAAAATTCTAAAAAAAAGATATTTTGGAGGCCTATAAATATCTGGAGTTAGATATTTTCAAAAGATATTTTCAAAACTTAACTCCTAAATTTTCTCCAAATTCTCTCTGCCTTCTCTCTAACTTCGCGGGGGTCCGGGGCTCGATTTTTAACGATCCAACAGCGAATCCTTACTATTGGCATTGTGGTCTATGCATCCATCCGAATGGATTTTGATTTCGACGAAGCTCGAATTTTTACATAGATCGAGGCATCAAATTTTTGACCCAACGAGGTAGGATCTCAAATTCTACTGCTGTATAAGGGTGAAATATGTAATCGTATGCTTTTCTACCGTATAAATTCCATGAAAATCGTCTTTGTTTGGAAGATCGGGTCGTTGGTTTATTTATGAGATTTTTGAAAAGTTGGATTTTAGTTCAAAATTGCTTTTGGGTTGATTTCGGTTGGAGGAAAAGGAGTTTGAGGCTTTCCTTTCGATATATCTTTGTTGTTTCGGGTTTGTGTATGTTCGTGGGTTGTTAAAGAGGTGTTTGGATGGTTTAATTTGAGGCTAAGAAGCATTTTCGTAGCTTGGCTTTATTTTTCACCATCGCCTGTAGCTTATTTGAAATTTGGAAATTTTAAGTTTTTATGTCAACATAATTTCTGTTTGTGTCGACACATTTCTCCTTCAGTGGTGTTGAGCACGCTATGGCTGTTTACGTTGAACTCTCAGTTATTTTGTGTCGACACCATTTTCTGTTTGTGTCGACACCTTTTGCTGTTGGTGTCAATACATTTTCTGTTTGTGTCGACACAATTTTCCTTCTGATGGAGTTGTTTCTTCTGTTGCTGTTTATGTTGACACCTCCGCTATTTGTGTCGACACCTTTTCTTTTTGTGCCGACACCTTCGCTGATTGTGGAACCCTTTTATTTTGGCCATATCTCTTTCGTCTGGACTCGAAATTGGGTCGTTGTTTTGTTCAAATTGAATTCCCGGAAGCCTTCTTTCCATTAGTACCTCTCTTACAATAAAATTCCTTTCGTAGAAAAGGTTATGATCAAAATAGTGAGGGTATGTCAAAAAATTTTAACTATTTTCCACTCGTTTTTGGCCAAATGTCATGTTTTATGTTTAAACCTTGTTTGTTTGGGTAACAGCACGTTTTGAGTTTTTCTTGATTTATTACATGATATGAATTGTGGGAGTTCATAGTTGTCAAAAGGTGGTTTTGAAAACGGTGATGCGTGAAACTCTTGTAAACATATTTTTGGATATTTGGAGCTAACCTTTGGGGTTGAGTCTCAACTTTAGAAATATTTTTACATTTGTTTTGTTTGATCTCCATGTTGATGGATGGATCTATATATACATGTATAATGTATATTTGTGAAATGTTTTCGTAGTCGAGCTATGATTCGATTTTTAAAAAATTATCTAGATGTACCAGGATGGCGTGTATTTGGCACGAGTTGCCCTCGGTGTAAGTCCAAAAACGTGCGTAGCGTAGGTGCTCTGTACCTTTGGATTAGTCCCCGTAAATTGAGTTGGTTGGGTGCTTTGTACCCTTGGGTTTTGGTCCCGTAAATTAAGCGGTTCGTTGTGGTGCTCCGTATAGAACTTGTCATTACCTAGCGAGTCTTGAATGTCTGGGGTGTAGGGAAATTGGCAGGAATCTATAGTTATTACCGTTGTCTATATGACAGAGTCGGTACATAGGATCATATTCTTCTTCTTTTCCACGATGATACATTTCGTGAGGGAACAATATTTTGATAACTATTTTTCCTTAACTGTGGTGGTTTATTTGCATTATCTGCATAACATAGTTTTAAGGATTGAAAACTAGGGTTTTGTGAAATAAAATCGTTTTGAGACTCGTGGTGTTCTGATGGAAAATCGTTTTGGGTTTTGTGGTTGAGTTCGCTCCCACCATAAGATTGCATATCCTGCTTTACAGCTTTATAGTCTGTTTTCTATTGGACTTTGCCTCACGGATGGAATTTTCTATAAAACCATTTCCAGGTGATGCTGTGGATGAGGAGTAGCTTGGGTGGTGCCCGCGGTGGCGGAAGGCTTTTATAGTTTTCCTTTTTGGTATACCTGTTTTGAAGGCAGGTTTTGTACGCTTTAAGGCGATATACTGCATGCATGTTGAAAACTGTATGTCATTTATTTATGAGAGATGTACTTTTGTTGGGTATCCCATTAGTTTCAACAGGCAGATTTCAATGTATGAAAACTTATATTTTCATATAAAATTGGTGTTTGGTGGATTTTCACGTGACCCCGAATTTTGGAGCGTGACACCATTTTTGACATACTTTATACCGAAATAAAGCTTTCAAAAAGTATTATTTTTCTATAAAAAATCCTCAAGAACAGTCTGAAAAACTATCGAAAAAACTAGCCAAAACTGCTGCCGCCGCCTAGAACTGCAAACTTCCTAAGGCCGTTTCGGCCTCATCCGAACTCCATTTTTGACGTTCTTTATACCGTTAAATAGCTCTCGAAAAGTAAAAAATTTTGTCAAAAAATGCTTGAAAACTGCTTGAAAAACTAAAAAAAACTACCTTGAAGCTACTACCTCCAACCACCTGCGCCGCCGCCTTTAACCTCTGCCCGTTTGGGCTTTTTTTGGTGTATCTTTGATGCTAATTTATTGTACAAAAATAGCTTAAATATCCAGCCACACGATACTTTGAAGAATGCCTCAAAAATATGGCTAAAATAGCCCCAAAACATCCTCCAAACCTTGCCGCCTGTTTGGGTTGTAATTTGGGTCTAGTTTTTTTCTGCCTTTTGACAATATTTTGAGGTATGTTTATTGGAATTTTATGTTTAAAAAATTACCCAAAAATGGCCCAATAAATATCAAAACTGCCTCCATTCTGTGTTTTTTGATATTTTCAACATGTTCTTAAATATTCTAAATAGATATTTAAAAATACAAAACTATCCATTACATCGATTCTATGTCCCAAAGACTCATATTCAATCTATCACGGTCAATCCCCCGTGATTAATAAAATAATTATCATTCACACTATTCAATCAAATATGAAAAATAAAGGACAAACATAAAATTGGGATTGGAACGCCTGAAAACAAAATTAGCAACAGTTCTAAAACTAGCCGGCCCCGATAACCAAAAATAAAAAAATAAAATAGTTTTGATACCAATTGTTGGAAACAAGACTTCCAAAATCTTTATTTTTGCAAACGATTAACGAAAAAAATTGACTGGACGGGAAAACGCCAAAACGGGCTCCAGATAAAATTTTTAATGATAAACGATCAAAATAAAACCCGTGCATCTGAAGCTAATTTAGAAAAATACCTTTTTACCGGTCAAATCTTCAACTTTGATTTGAATCCGAGTTGAAACTCCTATTAGATCTTAAACTGTATTTTCTTATGCGATTCTTGAATGTATGGTGGGTTACAATCTATCAACAAAGTGTACCGGCAGAACCTGGACAGCTTTAGTCTTAGAAGATAAGTTACAAAACTAGTTCAGCCTACCCGCATATTTATAGGACAACAGCAGAAATTTGGAGAGTAATTAGGAGTAAGACTTTCAGTAGAACGCAGACACTTATCAGCGGTTTCCTCAATTAAACAAATCTTATAGCGGTATCTGAAATTATGGAAAACCAGCAGCAGTTTCTACAATTTCCATAAAATACTAAATTACAGTTCATACCACTAAAGAACTATAATTGCACTCTGACCTATAATTTCAGGACTATCTAGCATTAAGCTCATGTTATTAAATGGTTACCATTTCTCCCCACGTTAAGATTTTTAATACCCGCCAATTAAATTTATTTACTGATAATTTAATTTAATCGACATCTTGGTACTTCTTAATCCTTTTCGCTTAACTTATTTGACCGTCGGATAATCAAATCCACCTACAGGGTTTAACCCGATCAAAACTTATAAGCTTCTTTAAGGAGGTATTGCCAATCTCGATCTTTTAGGACGTGGATTCCGTCAATAATTAATATTTACTATATAAATAATACCGCTATTCAACTCACCGGGAATATAGACCCATATAAGATTGCACCATCTAATGAATCAAAACAACGAATATTAAATATATACGAATCAATAATTATTTCAAAATTAAGAGAACAAGCACTATACATAATAATCTTGGGGTCTTAATCAATTTATATAGTTAGTATAAAATTAATTACTCCAAATGTCCTATTCAATACACATAAAGTGTACTAGCACAAAGAGTCAGAATAATAGACGACGTTATTATCTAATCCCCGTAACCAAGACGGACCTAATAAAATTCTGTATTATAGTCGTACCGATGGTATGTCCTGTTGGCCTAACAAGGATTCAATGACCGCTTTGATGATAACAAACCTAAGTATCTAATTGTGCAAATTGAGTTTGTTTATAGAAAATATATATTTAGCACAATCAAAGATACAAGTGAAAGCCAAGAAGAAATATTTCAAATCATACTCTTTGGCTATAAGATTTTTGGAACAAAGCAAAATGAAGGATTGAAGACAAAGTTTTTGTATTTCATTTGTATCAATATTAGGATCTATGTAAATTCACGATACTCATGATTACATATCTTGAAGTTCATAGGAATCCTAAAAATATTTTTGTTTCAAAACAAGAAGTGATCAAAAACTTTTTAAAAATCAAAAGTTCTGGACTTTTAAAAATATTCAGTTGACTAAGGTATTGTTCAGGTGACTGAAACTGTTTTGCCAAATGAGAAACTGGATTCAAAGCATTCCAGTCGACTGACCAAGAAGTACAGTCGACTGACTGGTGGTCTAGTCGACCGAGTTGAGGCTCCAATCGACTGAATAGGCTTAATTTAGAATTTTTGGCTAAAACGGCTAGTTTGCCAATACCATACTTAGCCCAACTACTAGTCCAGACCTTTGGCCTATAAATAGAGCCCTTGTGCTCTAGGTTTTCTCACTTCAAACATTCCAGTCAATTCTGTCTTATACTTACTTCTTGTGCTTAAATTTCTTGAGTTTTCAATTATATTTTTGAGAGAAAAAGTTTTTTTGATTCTCATAGAGTTTCATTGATATATTCTTTGAGAAGTGAGTTTGTATATTAATTTCTTGTACTCATCTGCTCATTGAAGGAGCATCTCTTTGTACACTTTCATTTCATTCTATTGTGCTTGAGAATGGTGTTTCTCAAAAGAGGTTAATCCGCCTGCAAGAATTGGAATGCTTGAGAATGAGATATTCTCAAGAGAGGCTACTCCACCTAGACTAAGGAGAGAGGCTGCTCCACCTATTGAAGGAGGGATAGTGAAAATCCTCATGCGGTTGGCTTGAGGCAAGAACGTAAGCCGTTGTGCCAAACCTTGTAAAATCTTGGTATCTTATCTCTAACTTGCTTTACATTTCATTTTCATTATTGTATTGTTATTTATTTTTGCATCACACACATTTGATCATTTACCAATAAAATTCATACTTGTATTTTAATCAAGAAAGTTTTGAATCTAGTTTTAATTCTTGTGAATTAAAATCTATACTTACGTTTTTTAAATCTTTAAACAAATAAGTTTTGAATCTTGTTTATAAGTGAATTAAAATATACTCTTGTGTCAATATTTAAACAAATTTTTTTTAATATCCAATTCACACCATTCTTGGGATTGCACATAAACTATCATGTCCATTTCCATCTAAACTGTGAATATAAAACTTATATTATGTAAGAACCTAAAATTCGATCTTCGGTGTGCAAGCCGTACTCTATACACCAAATTAAATACTATACAGAATATCGAACATCCATGCATAACATTAAAGAAATGATACACAGACATTATTCATAAAGATTCTCATAAAATGAAAAATTAATTTTATTAAAATTAAATTAAATACTAAAAACATAGTTTTCATAATATTAACCCTAATAATCTCTCACTTTTACTCAAAATTATGCTGCTATACATCTAATCCCCATGCCCTCTACATAGCTATCAAAAGTCTTAGTCGATAAACTCTTTGTAAAGGATCTACAAGGTTGTCTCCATCTGAGTTATTGTACCCCAAAGGTACTAGACTGACTGCCTGGTAAACTAACATATAATCCTTAGTCCTTTTCATGTACTTGATTATATTATTTACCGCAGTCCAATGCTCCTACCCTGAGTTAGATTGATATCTGCTAACCATGCCAATGGCAAAACAGATATCAGGTCTAGTCCAAAGCATAGCATACATGAAACTTTCTACTACCGAAGCATAAGAAATCGCCTTCATCTTCTCTATCTCATTAGGTGTCTTACGACACTGATCATTAGATAGAGTGATTTCATGCCTAAAAGGGAGAAATCCTTTCTTGGAATCCTACATGCTAAAACAAGTAAGGATATTATCGATATACTTTACTTGTAATAAGTCTAGCATCCTTTGTTTTCGATCTTGCACAAGTTTGATCCCAAGGATGTGACTGACTTCTCCCAAGTCCTTCATATCGAACTGCCTAAATAATCATACTTTAACCGTAGATAATACCTCACATCGTTTTTAATGACTAAGATATCATCTACATAAATTATTAGAAAGATCACCATGCTTCCGTAATGCTTCTTGTACACACAGGACTCATTCGGACTTTGATCAAAATTATAAGACTTAATAGCTTGATTAAACTGAGTGTTCCAAGACCTCGATGCCTGCTTAAGTCCATAAATGGATCTCTTAAGCTTACACAACATGTGTTCTTGGCCGTTTGTAATGAATTCGTCAGGTTTTATTATATAGATAAACTCATCAAGACTTCCATTAAGAAAAGTTATCTTGACATCCATTTATCATATTTCGTAATCGAAATAGTGGCAATGGATAAGAGAATCCGGATAGACTTAAGCATGGCTACTGGTGAAAAGATTTTCTCATAATCGATCTCTTCTTTCTGAGTGAATCCTTTAGGAACAAGCTTAACTTTGAAAGTTTCAACCTTCCCGTATGTTCCTCTCTTCCTTTTTTAGATCCATTTGCATCCAATGAATGTTATCCCTTCGGATAGTTCTACAAGTTTTCAGACCTAATCGAAATACATAAATTCCATATTTAAATTCATAGCCCTTTGCCAAAAATCTACATCTTTGTCCTAAAGTGCTTCATTGTAGTTACAGTATTTGGTATCTAATTTGGTCAGGATCTTGTCAAAGGACTCTCTCAAGAACATATACCGGTCAGATTGATGAACAACCCTCCCACTATGACGAGGAACTACCTGTGTCCGTGCACTAACAGTAACACGTTGTGTAGAATCTGAATCCTGTGCATCAGCACCCTGTTCTTGATTTGTACTTGTCCCAATAATCCTCCTATTATGACGAGCTAATGGGATATCAATGACATGTTCTTCTATTCTACTGGTATTTCTTCTCAATTCTTTCAGAATAATTTTTCTATTTGGCCTGTGGTCCATAATATAATTCTCTTCCAAGAATTGGGCATTAGTGCTAACAATGACCTTTTGATCCTTAAGATTATAAAATAAACCAACTCTTCATTCCCTTGGGATACCCTACAAAAAATATATTCGCATAATGACATGTAAAAGTGCTAAAGAAATATGGAAAAAGTTAAAAATTTACTTATGAAGGCACTCAAGATGTTAAATATCCTAGAATTGATAGATTAATTAGTAAGTACGAAGGCTTTAAAATGAATGATGATGAAACTCTCTTAATGCACTCAAAAAAACCAATCTTATGAGCTTCTAAGGAAAGTACTCAAAGCCTTACCACCTATTTGGGAAGCTAAGGCTACAGCCATCTCCGAAGCAAGGAATCTAAGGGTGATGACCTTAGATGAGCTAATTGGATCACTACTGCCGTAGGAGCTCAAGATAAATGAAAGTATCAACGAGCAAAACAAAGTCAAGAAATCCATTGCTCTTAAAGCTTCAAAAGAGAGTTCAAGTGATGAAGAGAATGAGGAGATGGATGATGATGACATGGCTCTTATCACAAGAAGATTTGAAAATTTTCCCAAAAGAGACAAAACGTTTTCAAGAAGGTTCCGAGGCACAAAATTAGACAAAGGAGATTCAAGCAAACGAGATTTCAAGAAAGAACCACTCACTTGCTATAACTACAATAAAACTGGGCACATCAGGCAAGAATGACCTTTACTCAAAAAGGATTCAAAGAAGAAAAAGAAAGCCATAAAAGAAACTACGTGGGATAACTCATATTCAAACGAGTCAAGCAATAGCCCAAGTGACGACGAAATGGCCAACTTCTGTTTGATGAAAAGTATAGGCGTAAAGACAAATTCTCATTCTAAAACATGCAATAAATATAGTTCTCCTTACTCTATGCCATCATATGAAGAACTTAAAAATGAATTGTTTAATTTACATAAGAGTTTTTTGAAATTAGAAAAGAAAAATGTAAAATTGAAAAATAAAAATAAAAACTTTTCTAAAGAAATTGAGGAATTGAAAATTTTAAATGAAAATGCTAAAAATAAAAAAAAACATGTCTAAAGGGCATGGTTTGTAAATTGAATCATTGAAAAAAGAGAAACTCATTTTAAAAGTTAAATTTGATAAATTAACAAAAAATTTTGAAAATGGAATCTCTAAATTAGAAAAATATAATAATTTTTTAAGAAAAGAACTCAAAAACTTAAAATGTAAAAATATTGAAAATGATATTTCTTGTAAACTAAAAAGAAAAGTGGAAGATTATTCAAAGATCATCTATAATTTCACAAATGGAAAAGAGAACTTTGAAAAATTTTAAGAGTCATTAAATAAAAAAGAAATTTGTTACAATAGAGAAATAAAAATTAAATCTAAAAATTATTTTGTAAAAAAATTAAAGAACTTTTCATACTCATATACAAGAAATATCCATGAAGATGTAATTTGTTTTCAATGCAAGAAAAATGGACATATTAAATTTGATTGCCCACTAAAAAGAAATAATGGTGTCTCAAAAATAGTTTGAAGAGTTAAAAACACTAATCCTATGGGACCCAAAAAGATTTGGGTACCAAAGAAAATTGCTTAAACTGTTTTGCAGGTGTGCTTGAGATCCTCCTCATTAAAAGATAAATGGTACTTGGATAGTGGATGCTCAAGACATATGACAGGCGACAAATCTAAATTCTTGAGCCTAACACCTAAGGATATAGGTTATGTAATGTTTGGAGACAACAAAAAAGGTAAAATCATTGGTATAGGTAAGGTCGGTAAGGAATCCTTCCTATCTATTGATAATGTACTTCTTGTTAATGGTCTTAAACATAATATTCTTAATATAAGTTAACTATATGATAAATGTTATAATGTACAAATCTTGCATGATACCTATGTTGTTGAAAACAAAGAAAATCATAAAGTTTTATTTGTTGTAAAATGATTTGAAAATATTTACACTATTGATTTTGAAAATTTAACTTCTCAAAATGTTAAATTTTTTCTGCCATTAATGAAACTAGTTGGTTATGGTATAGGAGGCTAAGTCATGCTAGCATAGATCTTCTATCCAAACTTGTCAAGAAAGATTTGATTAAGGGGTTACCTAAAATTAAATTTATCAAAGACAAAGTTTGTGATACTTGCCATTTTGGTAAGCAAGGAAAAACTAGTTTCAAAAAGAAACAAAAAATTTCTATGAATAGGCCACTACAATTACTTCATCTTGATTTATTTGGTCCGATGAAACCTCAAAGTCTTAGAGAAAAAGTTTACTATTATGTCATAGTTGATGATTTTTCGAAGTATACGTGGGTGTTATTTCTTGCATCAAAAGATAAAGTATGCCATGTATTTGCCGAACTTTGTAAGAAAATTCAAAATAAAAAGGGCTATTCTAATCTACACGTTCGTAGCGATAGAGGAGAAAAATTTAAAAATAAAAACGTTTAAAATTTTTATGATCAAAATAGAATTTTTCATAATTTTTCAGCACCTCGAACTCCTTAACAAAATGGGGTTGTTGAGAGAAAAAAATAAACCTTACAAGAAATGGCACGAACAATGGTAAATGAACATAAAATTTTTAAATATTTTTGGGCCGAGGCAGTAAATACTGCTTGCTATGTAATGAACCGAGTTTTCATAAGATACCACTTAAACAAAACTCCTTATGAACTATGGAATGGTAGAAAGCCTAGCGTTTTTTATTTTTATGTCTTTGGATGTAAATGTTTTATTTTAAATGACAAAAACGAATTGAAAAAATTTGAATCAAAATCTGATAAAAGAATTTTTCTAGGGTATGCTACAAATAGTAAAACTTATAGAATTTACAATAAGAGAACTATGACATTAGTCAAATCCATTCATATAACTTTTGATGAAGCTAATCCTTTCTCTTTCAAGACTCCAGATGATGATAATCTAGATATTAACAAAAGAATAGAAGAAATGCAAATCAAGGAAGACAAAGGCAAAAGCATCGAGGTTCATGTGCCTCAAGATTAAAATGACATAAAGAACTGTCAAATGAATGGAAGACAGTGAAGAACCACCATATGGATCAAATCATAGGTGAACCTTCATGAGGGGTAACAACTTGATCTTCATTAAAAAATATTTGTGATCATCTTGCTTTTCTCTCACAAAAAGAACCTAAAAATATAAATAATGCACTTGAAGATGAATCTTGGATAATAGTCATGCAAGAAGAATTAAACCAATTCGAAAGAAATAAAGTTTAAAATTTAGTTCTTAGGCCTAAAGATCATACAATAATTGAAACTAAATGGGTATATAGAAATAAAAAGAATGAAAATGACATTATTATCCGTAACAAGGCTAGGCTAGTTGCACATACAATTAAGACGAAAGAATTAACTTTAATGAAACCTATGCACCTGTTACTAGGATGGAATCCATTCGCATATTACTTGCATATACATCATTTACAAACTTTAAACTTTTTTAAATGGATGTAAAAAGTGCTTTTCTAAATGGCTTTATAAATGAGGAAATATATGTTGAACAACTACCTGATTTTGAAGATTATCACTATCCAAATCATGTATTTAAACTAACAAAAGCTTTGTATGGCTTAAAGAAAGTCCCTACAGCTTGGTATGAAAGATTAAGTAATTTTTTGTTAGATAGTGGATTTATAAGAGGAAAGATTAATACAACATTATTTATCAAAACAAACAATGAAAATATGCTTATCTTATAAATATACGTGGATGATATTATTTTTGATGCTACTAATACAAAATTGTGCAATGAATTTTCTTTATGCATGCAAAAAGAGTTCGAGATGAGTATGATGGGCGAGCTCACATTATTCCTTGAGCTCTAAATCAAACAAGCGAAGAATGGAATATTCATCAACCAATCCAAGTATGTACGAGAATTACTCAAACGCTTCAACATGGAAGACGGCAAGGTTTTGGTAACTCCAATGAGTCCCTCAACCAAACTCGACAAAGACGAGCAAAGAAAATCGCTAGGCACTAAGCTCTACCGAGATATGATTGGTAGCTTATTATATTTAACTGCAAGTAGACTTGATATAATATTTAGTGTGTGTATGTGTGTACGATATCAAGCATGTCTTAAAGAATCACACTTAATGAAAATAAAAAGAATACTAAGATATTTAATTGGCACCATAGATATAGGCTTATGGTATCCTAAATTCACTTCCTTTGAAATGATTAGCTATTCAGAAGCAGATTTTGCTAGTTGCACAATTGACCGCAAAAGCATTAGTGGAACCTGTCATTTTCTAGAAAAATCACTTGTTTCATGATTTTTTAAGAAACAAAATTTAGTAGCCTTATCTACCGTCGAAGCCGAATATGTGGCTGTAGGTAGTTGTTGTGCATAAATTTTATATATGAAACAACAACTTCAATATTTTAAATTAAATTATTATGTTGTGCCAATTAAATGTGATAATACAAGTGCAATAAACATTTCTAAAAATCCAATTTTACATTCACAAACAAAGCACATTGAGATAAGGCCCCAATTTCTTCGTGATCATGTGCAAAAATGTGATATATTTTTAGAATTTGTATACACTAGTGAACAATTGGCTGATATTTTTACTAAGCCTCTTAATGAAGATGGGTTTATCATTATAAGAAAAGAATTAGGCCTAATGCATGTTCGTGAGATTGTATGAATTTAATTGCAAAGTGTTTGTTTTAAATTAAATTAAACCACTTCACTTCAGGCGACTAAGCTCAGTATCGTGAAAAGGGGCAAAATCCAGTCGATTGACCACAAATCCAGTCGATTGAACTAGTCTTCAGTCGACTAAAGAATCATCTAGTCGACTGAACCGTCGGGGCTTTAAAACCCTAGGGCGCCGAACAGCACTTCAGTTGTTGTCTCTTCACTTCCCACTCTTGGCTTCTCTCTCCTAGGGCTCATTTTCACTTGATTTCTCTCTCAAAAGGGTTCTATTTCATCCCAATCTCTCATACAATCATTCTACACCTCTCAATCTTTCCTTTCAACCTCTCCATTATCAAATGGCTCCTAAAACTAGAGGAGGAAAAAAGAAATCAATTGCAAGGGACGACACCACCGACGAAAATGACAAATGATTCTCCACAGAACGAGCCGAAGCTCTTTACAAGACTCATCTCCAATCCCTCGACCCTATCTTCGGTAAGATTCTAGACATATGCTTCGTAGATGCTTATTTTCCTCACATTTTATGTCTAAAAGCTAGGCATGGTTGGGGACCATACGTTTTCTATCAACCCAACGGTGTTTGCCCAAATTACTCATTTATTTTACATAAATCTTATCAAAGAAAATAAAACTCATTTCGATGATTGCTACACTCACCTTGCTACCTATCTTTATGGAAAAACATACCGATTTTCTGATCAAAACATCTATTTTTGGAATGGGTAGAGGCAATTTTATATGTTTACAAATTTCATCTTCATCATAGATCATGGCACAAGAATTCTCTCCCCAAACATTTTTACCCATGTGTAGACACCCCAATTTGACCCCGCCTAATCTTAGGTGAATCCGATGATAAAAACAGATGGAATGGTACTTCAGTTCCATCCTCGAGAAGTGATCCAAGCGCGGTATTTGAATCCAGAACCTTCAAACCAATGAAATTTTGTTGAACCGTCGATAACTTGTTGCCCAAGTCAGTCTAAAAATGGCGACCGCCATATTAACTGTAGCGACTGTTAATAAAATCTCTTAGAAACCTTAGCCAAAAGTGGCGACCACCACCTTTAACCTGGTGACCGCCAACTCTCATTGTGGCGACCGCCAATAGAACCTTGTGGAACTTCTTTTAAACATGGCGACCGCCATATTGAACCTGGTGACCGCCAACTCCAAATAGCCTGATGTGTCCCAAAACGTGACAGCACCTCATTGGTTAAAGAATTCTATAAATATCGTACCCCTAGTACGTTTTCGAGGACAAAAAGTTAGTGAAAGATTTGGTGAGAGAAGCTCTGCCAAGTTGTCGAGTAATTTCGAGCCCCGAAGATGAAGCCCGGCCAAAATACCAAGATCCGAACATCTGACGCTTACATTGAAAGCCTTGCTTGGATCACCACCCGAGAATTGGACCATTGAACCACATTCTCCAAACTTGAGGATTCTTAAGCAATTCAGGTACCTTGTTTGGACCCCCGATCTTTCTAGCTCCATTCCTTCTCTTTTGGAGTGAATGGGTTAAATTTAATTTCAATTTGCGCATTTCTTTCATTCGTATAGTTAACCTTGTTTCTTATTTAATTCGCTTCATTTAATTTAGTATTTCTAATTAATTGCTTAGTTCACACATTCACACTAAGCACATTTTTTTTTAAATTTATTCATCAAATTAGTGCTAACATAATTTAACAATACGACTAAATAATTTCGATATTGTTATAATTCAAAACACTTACATAAAAATAGTTGTAAATGTCAATATTACACCCATTTAACTCTAGCATTTTATTTTCTTTTACTTTTTTTGTAACATTAATTTAATACTTCGTTTTATTTTCTTCTTAGTTTAATATTTTATTTCTAGCTTTTATTGTCCAATTCTTTTTTTTCTTTCAATAGTAGTGTAAAATTCCTTTTCTAATTTTTTTTACTCCAATTAATTTCTCTCTCTTATTAGTAGTTTTAATTTCCTTTCAATGCACTATTTTCTTTATTTTTCTTTTTTTTTCATATAATATTAGTTTAATACTCTTTTACTAGCTTTTATTGTCCATTTTCTTTTCCTATTCCTTTAACGTTAGTGTAATTTTTTTTTCTAACATTTTATTTTCTTTCCATTATTAGTTTTAGATTTCTTTATATTACTCTATTTCCTCTTCTTTCTCTTTTAGTGTTAGTTTAATTATTCTTTATTAGTATTACATTTCATTTAATGTTAGTATTTTTTTTTATAGCTCCATTTTTTTATAACTTTATTTTATCTTTCTTTTTCTTTCATTTTCATTAATCCCAAAAAAAATCATAAAAAAGTCTTTTAATCCAACTTTAATTCTTTAGGTGTAATTTTTTCTTTCTATTCTTTTCTTTTCCTTTCATTTTCATCTATCTCTTTTAAAAGAATGCAAAAAGTGAGTAATTAGATTGTTATTTTATTAATAAGTATTTTCTAACCTTTTTCATCTTAGCATAAGTTTTTTTTACAAACTTTCTTTTGGGATTCTTTTTTTTTGTGTATTTTATTTTACAATTCTTTTACTAATTTATCATGTTAATGCTAATGCAAGTTTTAATTTCTTTACTTGAAAGCATATTTAGGATAGTTTAATTTATCTTTTGTAGCAAACCCATGTTTAGGTAATTTTAATAATTTCTAACATGTTTTGCTCTGTCACGACCCAAATTTGGATCCATGAACTAACCCCTAAACTCAGCATACATAAACCATATCCATAGGTGAAGCCCCAAAATAGTAGAACATATTGTACATTATATTCAAAGGATTTAAATAAACGAACCAAGTTTTAAAATTTATATTTCCAAATATACTACAAAATTTTGAGACAATCCACATTCAATACTAAGCTATCACTTTTATTACATCACTTTCCTTAAGTTTATATACTACAAAAAGAAACAAAAGACCACGAAGACATCTTAGCTCCATCTATTGGCCCTTCCCAAAAACCTCCATAGCTTTGGTATTACCCCGCTCTTCAGAACCTGAAATTGTTTGAAATATATATATATATATATATAAGCCGAAACTCAAAGGATAAAGATTAACTCATATTTAATGCATGAATTGTGAAGTGTGATGGGTGTAACCGGAATAAATATGCACGTTTATCCAAATCATTACTTTTTAACACGCACACCCACGTACACAAAATTGCCTCCATTTAACTGTTTGTTTTTCATCCATAAATTATTCATTTTATTTTTTTAATTTTCACAAAATCGTATCACCTCTAATGAACTGGTGTCGGGTGCAGCTTATAGAAACCTCTCCCTATTAATTTGTAATTGTCTACGCAAAACCATTGGGTAATAGATAGTTCTATAACTCACCACGACACAACACTACATTTTTTGTGCTAACCCATGGGCATGTGGTCCCCATCTTGCGTAAGTTTTCGATATTTTACCGTGAACCCGCTAGGCCAACTTAATCCACATCAATTCATACGGTTCATTATTGGTTAAAAATTTAGAAGTCCAATCCACAAATAGTTCCTCTCCTAATTATTTTTATAATACACTGTTTTGATTCCAAATCTAATTTCTATTAAATTTTCAAATCACATGTATCACAATTTGTATTATATAATTTCTCATATTTCACAACATTTCTACCATATTACCAAGTATCAATAACACAAGATTAATAGCAAAAAGATCACATTATTTTAAAAAGGTAACACCCATCATGTATGTATACACACATCAATTTGAAACCCACTTTTATTGTAAAAAAAACCCAACCAATTAGTTCAATGCATACCTCCCACTCAATCTATATATATATAGGTGTGTCATAAGCTCAAAAAATTAGAAATTTAGTAAAAAGGACCAATAATAAGGAAATTAAGTTTTTCTAAAATATTTGGCCAAAAATGGATGAAAAATGGTTATGAAATTTTGACATACTCGCTATTTTAATCATAACTTTTTTTACAAAAATAATTTTCTTGTGAGAGTAGTCTTGTTGGAAAAAGAACTTTTAGAGCTTCGATTTGAGTATAAAATTGACCCCATTCGGAGTCCGGATGAGAGAGATATATTAATTTGAAAAATAAAATTTTAACTAGTGAAACAGACCGCGCGATAGACCAATCGATCGGTCTATCCAGTGGTCTGACCTGCAGAAAATACCGAGAGCAACCTTTGACTATGGGATAGACCGATCGTTCAGTCTTCTCAAGAGATCCTACACCGAAAAATGAGTTTTCACAAGTTTTGAAGCCAAAAAATCTATCCAAACCCAAATTGATGCAAAAACATAAAATCTTAGGTTATTTAAGCTTCCATTTTACACAATAAACTCACAAATTTATAGTTAACCATTTTTCAAAACTCCAATTTCCTTAAAAATTCAACTTAAGCCACACACACCTATTAAGTTTTCTACATATATATAAAATTAACAAGGTTTTTACTCATATAATCAAATATCAACCCAACTCAACACAAAACATATAAGATAATCTAAATCCTACCTTAGATGTGCTCCAAAGGCTTGAGATTTCTTTAGATCCCTCCTCCTAGGGTTTGGCCACGTGGGGACTCTCCTCCTTGAAGCTTCTAATGTGGGTTTGAACTCTAATTTCCCTTGGTTAGCCCCTAATTTAGCACTCTAATTTCCCTTGGTTAGCCCCTAATTTAGCGCCAAATCTTCTTACTTGAGTGAGAAGAACTAGGGTTCCATTAATCCTCCTTAATTTCCAGGAGGGTAAAAAAAATGAAAGTAGAAGAAGAGAAGGAAGATAGAGGGTCGGTGGAGTGGGGGTGGAATTCCCCTCTTTTTATATTTAATTCTCTCAACTCTTTCTCTCTCTCTCTCTCTAAATCTCTCGAACTCTCTCTCTCAATCAAGAATAAACTTAAGAATTTGTTTGGTTTAAACTTAGAATTTTCACAACCTTTCCACTTCAATTTAGTACCACAATATTATTTGCTATGTTCCATATTTACTATCATTTATCATTGTGTATCTTAGTTACATCACATATTCATTAGTTCCTTCATTCCTGAACAAGAATTTTATAGTCCCATACTCAAAGTTAATTTTATCACCAAGCTTATCTAAAAACAAGAAAACACAAAATAACCATGTACCAGGTCATCACAACTTTTCCCCCTTTGGGAGTTTCGCCCTCGAAATTCAATCCTACTCAAGACTCTAACAATTCGGGATACTTGGATCAGATGCATGACTCTCTCTCCCATGTCGCTTCTTCCACACCATGATATTGCCATAACACCTTTACATAGGACAAGGTCTTTCGTCGTAAAATTTGTTATCGTGTGTCCAAAATCTTCACCGGCAATTCTTCGTAAGAAACATCTTCTCTTAGCTTCAACTCTGACCAATCGAGCACGTGCGAGGGGACGGGCTCATATTTTCTTAACATCGACACATGAAATACATCGTGTACAGATGAAAGCCACGATGGTAAAGCCAGTCGATACGCTACTTTCCCAATGCGTTCAACTATTTCGAAAGGTCCTATAAACTGTGGTGACAACTTTTCGCCTTTGCCAAACCTTACTAAGCCTTTCTTCGGTAACACTTTTAAAAATATAAAATTCCCTACTTCAAACGATAATGGTCGCCTTCGTCTATCGGCATAACTTTTTTGTCGAGTCTAAGCCATGATCAAATGCCTTCGAATTGTGGTAATCTTCTCGGTTGTTTCTCTCACTAATTCGGGACCTAACAGTGAGGTTTCTCCAACTTCGGTCCAACACAATGGAGATCTACATGGTCTTCCATATAAGGCTTCATACAGGGCCATCTCGATACTTGCTTGGTAACTGTTGTTGTATGCAAACTCAACTAGCGGTAGATGATCCTCCTATGAACCACCAAAGTTCAGCACACAAGCTCGTAACATATCTTCCAAAATTTGAATCGTACGCTCAGACTATCCATCGATTTGGGAGTGGAATGTTGTACTAAAGAGTAAAGTGGTTCCCAAAGATGCCTATAAACTTTGCTAAAATTGCAAAGTAAACTGGGGGTCTCTATCCGATACTATTGATATTGGTACACCATGCAATCGCACAATCTCTTGAACATAGAGTCTTCCTAGCTTATCCGTCGAGTCGGTTGTACGTATCGAGAGAAAATGTGCAGACTTCGTCAATCGATCCACAATTACTCATATCGCGTTGCATCATTTCGGTGACCTAGGAAGGTTAGAAATAAAATCCATCGTCACGTGTTCCCACTTCCATTCTGAAATCGGTAATGATTGAAGCATGTTTGCCAATCGCTGATGTTCTGCTTTTACTTGTTGACATGTGAGACACTTAGCGACAAACAAAGCCACATCCTTCTTCATGCCTTTCTACCAAAATTGTCGCCGAAGATCATGAAACATCTTTGTAGTTCCCAGATGCACTACGAGTCGAGAGTGGTGAAAATCTCATAGCACTTCTTCACGACAAGCCTCAGGTACAAACAATCTTCCCATAAACCTCAAGGCTTGGTTTGGTAAATTGGTCCATCCTTCAGCGTTTTCCTTATTGGTGACACGTTCTCCATACATTTGTGCTTCTTTATCAAGTTGCTGGGCCTCCATAACACGGTGTATCAGTATGGGTTGAGAAACCATAGTGGACAAGGTAACACAGTCCTTGGCCCCACCAAAGTTAAGGTCAAATGCTTCAACCTCTTCCAACAGTTTCCATTCCCGTATCGCGATTTGGGCTAAAGACTTTAAAGATTTTCGACTAAGGGCATCTACGACAACATCCACCTTGCCCGGGTGATATTACAAACTAAAATCATAGTCACCAAGGTATTTCATCTATCTTCACTGTCTCAAATTTAAGTCCTCCTGCGAGAATAGGTATTTGAGACTCTTATGGTCAGAGAAAACTTCAAATCGTTCTCCATAAAGGTAATGCCTCCACATCTTTAACGCAAAGACAACTTGTGCTAATTCTAAATCATGTGTTGGGTAGTTCCTTTCACACATCTTCAATTGCCTCGATCCGTATGCCACCACCTTGCCCTGCTGCATCAGAACACACCCTAACCCTTCATGAGATGCGTCACAGTACATTTCATAACCAAGACCCCTCTCAGGTATAATCAGTATGGGCGCACTGGTTAGTCAATTCTTTAATTCTCAGAAAGCATCTTCACAAGTATCACTGCACGTGAATTTAACTCCCTTTTGAGTGAGTCGTATCAAGGGTGACGCTGAACGGGAGAAATCTTTTACAAAACGACGATAATACCCTGCTAAACCTAAGAAACTTCTTATATCAAATATGCTTTGTGGTCTCCTCCAGTCTCGCACTGCTTCTATTTTAGATGGATCAATAGTTACTCTGTCTTTCGACACAACATGCCCTAGAAATTTTACTTCAGGCAACCAAAATTCACATTTCTCATAATTAGCATAAAGCTTGTGTTCTCAAAAGAGTTGAAGCGCCACACGTAAATGCTCTTCATGCACTTCTCGGGTCGGAGAATAAATCAAAATATCATCAACAAAAACCACTACAAATTGATCAAGGTATGGTCGAAAGATTCGATTCATCAAATCTATAAAAGTTGCGGCAGCATTTGTTAAACCAAAGGGCATCACTAAAAATTCATAATGTCCGTAACGGGTATGAAATGCAGTCTTGGGTATGTCATCCTCCCGGACCCTTACTTGATAGTAACCCGATCTCAAATAAATCTTCGAAAAACACGCTTAACCCTTCAATTGGTCGAATAGATCATCAATCCTAGGCATCGGATATTTATTCTTCACCGTAACTTGATTTAACTTTTGATAATCAATACATAATCGCAACGACTCGTCTTTCTTTTTAGAAAACAATACCGGTGCTCCCCACGATGAGGCACTAGGGCGAATGAAGCCCTTATCTAACAAGCCCTTCAACTAAACCTTCAGTTCTCTTAACTCTGCTGGAGCAAAACGATAGGATGGCATCGATATTGGAACAGTCCCTGGGATAAGCTCAATTGAAAATTTAACTACTCTGTGTGGCGGCAGTTCAAACAATTCTTTTAGAAACACATCACTAAACTCGCTCACCACCGATGGAAGCTCTCCTCGTATGGAAGGATCATCCCTAGTCAAAAGGGTGGAAATAATCGTATGCACATTTGTTGATTGGTTCACATTGTCGGGTCGAGGTGTCATGTTATCACTTCTGGAGTATACAAAAAAATCCTTCGTCGATCACAATCAATAAACGCACGAAACGTAGTTAACTAGTCCATTCCAAGAATAATATCAAACCCCGACATCTTCAGCACAATAAAGTCGAACACGAGATGACGATCGGCTATTATTACTTCGCACCCTCTACATACATACCTTAACATTATGCTATCACTGATGGGTGTTTCGACACTTACAACAACGTTCGATATCTCAATAGGTAAACCCAAAGCAGATACGAATGAAGAAGAAATAAATGAACGGGATGCACCAGTATCAAATAACACACGAGCCCAAGAATTGAAAACTAATAAAGTACCTTGTATCACTAGGGTACCCGTAGAAGTCTCGCGTATCTCAGGATTTAACAAAGCACCAGTTTCTGCTATGGCATAGATCCTTCCCTAGATTCTAGATGTCTGTCCTCGTCCTCTGCCCGTAGGTTGACGTACAGATTGTGCCGAAGTTGCCTCCCTAGGAGCCTAAAATACCTGCGTCCCAGTCTACCGAGTTGGTCGGTTGTATGTCGGCTGCTGAGAAGGTGGTGTATTAGACATTTCTCGGCTAGCTCTTCGTTGTGGACATTCACGTTGAACGTGTCCCTCCTGACCACACTGATAGCATCTAATAGGTCCCCTTTCCTGAGGCTAACCCTGTGTCAAATTCTGTTGTTGTATTAATGCTTTCTTCCTTTGCGAACATTCTCTAGCCCAGTGTCCTTGCTGCCCACAAACAAAACACACAACTTTTCTTCACTCCAAACGTGCCGTCGAGGCCACATATGGGGTGGGTAACGAGCGTTGGGTCTGATAAGATCTCTGTGGCGCAACTAGTATTGCCCTGTTCCGATCTTTGCTTCTTATAAGGTCGTCCCTCATATTGCGTTGTTCTAGCCACCGATAGTTACCTCTTTTCCATGATCCTGCGATTATTTTCCATAGCACTTTCTATCACCATGGCCGTTTCAACTACTTCTGAGAAAACCCTCAATCAAAACCCTACCACTTTCTCTCGGATAGTAGGTCGTAAATCCCTTTCGAACCTCTTAGCCTTCAATTCTTCCATTGACACCATTTCTGGCGCGAACTTTAACAAGCTTGTGAACTTTGATTCATATTGCAAAATGAACCGATTTTCTTGTATCAACGATAGGAATTCCTCTCTATATGTATCTCGAATAGACTCGGGAAATTATTTTTCTAGGAATACTGCTGTAAATGCTGCCTATGTACCATTTGTCGTCGTCTTAGCAAACTCCCACCAGTCATTTGCCTCTTTCCGGAGTTAAAAAGTAGCGAAACTAACCCTAAGGTCATCTTCCACTATCTGCAAAGTATCTAAGATTCGGGTGACTACCTTCAACCATTTTGTCGCCATTTTAGGGTCGGGTTTCCCAGCATAAGTAGGGGGTTTAGACGTTGAAATTCTCTCATCATCATTGCAGCCCTTGCTTCCATATCCCGTGCTCCCCCTTGGTTAGCCCCAGCCCCAATTAAATTTCTCAAAGCATTCAATATCTGTTGATTCACTTTTGCACCCCTAACTAGTTCCTGCGGGGCGTTGGTATCCCCTTCTTCAGGAATTGGCGCTCCCCCGCGCCCCCGGGCGCGACCACGACTGCGACCTCGACCTCGACCTCCTTCTTGCCTAGGAGGCATCACTATACGAAAACAAAACGATATTCAATACATAATTCGTAAACAAATTGACACTCCCTTCCCAAATAGATTCAATTTTAAACGCAAACAGGGCTAACCCCACTCAAACTCAATCACACTAACACATAAACACATACCGAGGGAAAGCCTCGAAGTAACGCGACAATCCGAGCTACTAATTCAGATTTCTCATAGAAAGAACGTTGGCCAAATGCTTTTCTATTTCGAACCCCAAAATAGTTGATCGAACGCCAAATGGAAAGCCACGTCACCCCAAAATTCAACCTCCATGCTTATAGAAACACATAGCATACGCAAGACAATACAATAGCAATTCCATGCAAGCACACAAATCATGTCTTGTAGTGGTGCCTAATTATCTTCAAACAATTCTTATACAAAGGACGTCCTCACTTCCTACGGCTCCGAGGTATCCAACCCTAGAGCTCTAATACCATTATGTCACGACCCAAACCCGGATTCGTGAACTAACCCCTAAACTCAACATACATAAACCATATCCATAGGTGAAGCCCCAAAATAGTAGAACATATTGTACATTACATTCAAAGTACATTACATTACTTTGTCACTCTCGTTGATGACTACTCAATGTATGAATACATTTACCTGATGCACCGTAAGTCTGAATGCTTTGAGAAATTCTAAAAATTCAAAGAGGAGGCAGAGAAGCATCTAGGTAAAAGTATCAGATTACTACGATTCGACCGTGGTGGAGAATACCTCTTTGGAGAGTTTAAGAACTACTTGTCATCAGAGGAAATTACATCCCAGTTAACTGCACCTAGCACTCCATAGCAGAATGGTGTAGCAGAAAGAATGAATAGGACTCTTATGGAGATGGTAAGGTCAATGATGAGTTATTCAGATTTACTTGATTCGTTTTGGGGACTCACTTTAGAGACAGCGGCTTACATTCTGAACTTGGTACCTTCTAAGTCAATGCCTGCTAGTTTTGAGTGGCACTAGCTACTTACATAGATATTCTGATAGTCACCTTAAAAATGTACCTCTCAATCTCATTTCACAAAT
>JAOTRH010465438.1:0-20741 GCA_034768845.1 Heliamphora exappendiculata
ATCTCGTAGAAGCGGCGGTCAAAGAGGGGTTGCCTCGAACGAGCTTCTTCACGCTAGACGTGTCCGACATCATGTCGATCCGCAGCGCTTTGAACAAATCCGGCCGCCTCTACGACATCCTGATCGATGATTCCACTCACCTCTTCGACCATCAGACCAACGTGGTCGCGGCCTCGATCCCGCATCTCAAGGCGGGAGGGATGCTGATCATCGAAGACGTTTTTCGTAGGTGGCCCAACAAGCGCTATGCGGACGCCCTACGTCCGTTCTTTCCCTATTTTCATTCCGGGATGTGCATCGAGACGAACCACAGGCATAGAAAAAGCGACGGAACGGATGAGCCGTATTTCGACAACGACAAGCTCATCGTTTTGTATAGGAACCAAGTCGACTACCAGATTCCCGAGGGGGCGCTGCTGAGCGAGATACCCCTCCTTGCCGAGGCACTGCGTCCGTAGTCTGCGCGGTCGCTCTCACCATCACCGCCGACCCGAGCCACCTCGGCGCCCGCATCGGCATCGCCGCCACGCTCCACACCTGGGGATCCGCGATGATGCAGCATCCGGACATCCACATGATCGTGACTACGCGGTGGCTTGGCCGCGTCGCCGCGCCTGCCAGAGAGGAGCCATGTCGGCCTGGCGGCGTCGTGTTTTGCTCGCGCCATCAAGCGGCCGCGCTTACGTCGCGACGCTTCCCTTGGAGCTTCGCCGCCCGCGCCGCGAGCCGCGCACGCACCGCCTCGACGAGCGTGCCGGCCGCGCTGAAAGGACGGCAGAAGTCCGCGTGCGTCGGCGCTGCGACGTCCGGCGCGGCCGCCAGCGCGACGATGCCGTTCTCGGCGAAGAAGCTTCTGTTCCCCATTTCCAGGTAGCTCTCGGCCGGCAGGTTCTCCGCCAGAACGATATCGTGCGTATCGAGCTCAAGGTGCCAATACGTGACACGGTCGATCTCAAGCTGGACGATCGTGGTACCGTTGAGGAGCGACGAGGCCGGGATCAGCACCTCGCCGGCGACGTCGACGCAGATCGAGTGGCCCGGTGAGACGACGAGGTCACGCGAGGGGCGATTGTCGCCGAACGCATGGGCGGCGATGCGAATGGGCATCGTCTCGTGCGGTCGCGGATGGCGGCGGCAGTCGAACGTCCGCGAGCCGAGCCAGCGGATCGGGCGGAGCGCGCCGGAAGCGGTCAGGACGACATCGCCCACTTTCAGCGCCTCGACAGCGACATCGCCGGTTGCGGTGCGTATCCGCGTGCCGGAGGCGTAGCAGACAGGAACGTACGTGACGTTCGCACTCTCGCCGGCAATTGTCGCCGTATTGTTCACCCCCGGCTGCAGAGCGGCCGTATTGGTGAAGAACACGTTCGTATTGCCGATGACAGGAAAATTGCCGTTCACAAGGAAATCGGAGGTGTCGTTGCCGATCAACGTTCCCGACAGTGTGCCGTCGAAGACCGGCGAACCCGATATCGTCGCGGTCACGGTCGTGACCCCGTCGGTCGTGGCGACACTGTCGATGGTCGCGATAGCACTCGCCCCGAGCACCTCTCCGGAAAACTCTTCCGTGTAGGTGATCGGGTTGGTTCCGGTCACGGAGCCCAAGCTCGCCTCGCTCGAGGTGAACACGCTGCCGACGAGATCGCTATTTACACCCATTATTTTCCCCTTTGAGTTGAGATCAACGGATCGGGCAGGTTCGGTGCTCTTTGTGGAATATGAATGCCGTGGTCACCGGGCCGAGCGGCCGCGCGAGATCTTTGTATGGGCGGCCGCGGGCCGCTTTCGCGGGGTCTTGGCCATAGCCTGCACGTGCGCTCGTACCGCGCCGACCATTGGGCCGGCGGCATAGAACGGACGGCAGAAGTCGGCGTGGGTGCGCGAGGACGGATCGGCGTCTGGCAATGCCGTGAATGAGACGACTGCAGCCTCCTTGAAAAATTGGCGGTTGCCCATATCGAGGTAGCTTTCGCAAGGCAAGTTCTCGGCCAAGAGGATATCGTGGCTGTCAAGCTCGACATGCCAGTAGGTCACGGTATCGACCTCGACCTGCTTGATGGCGACGCCATCGACGAGCGCAGCCGCCGGGACGAGCATTTGGCCGAGGACATCCACGCAGATGGCGTGGCCAGGCGAGACATACAGATCGCGCGCTGGACGCGCCTCACCGAACGCGTGGGCGACGATGCGGACCGGCGACACGCTTTGGCTCGGATGACGACGGCAGTCGATTGTGCGGTGGCCGAGCCAGCGGATCGGACGCGCCGCACCCGCAGCCGTTATGACGAGATCGCCGACGGCCAATCGCTCGACCGCCACGTCGCCACGGCTCGTCCGGATCAGCGTTCCGGCGGCGAAGCAAACGATCTCGGTGCCCCCTGCTGAATCTTCGACCACCGAGAAGTTCGTGCCGCCTGGCGTCGTCAGGGTCAGGTCGTCGGTCACTCCGGCGCTTGTCACCGCCAGAACGCCGGTCGTCGCGTTGTAGCTCGCCGTTGCCCCGGGGGCGAAAGCCAGGGCGCGAAGGTCAATGATGTCGCCGTTCGCAAATCCGGAGATCGCATCGGTGAATGTACCGCCCGTCGCAGGGACGGCCGCGGCATCGAGCTGAAGCGTCGCCTCGGCTCCAGCCGTGAAGCCGATCGCGCTCGCAAGGCTGCTGCCCGACGCGGCCATCTCGAGCGTCGCATCGCCGCCCAGTGTGATGCTGGGGGCGGAAACAAAAGCGCCGCTGTGGACGGTCGTGAGGCCACCCGTCAGGGCCAGACCGCCTGCTGTCAAGGTCGTTCCCGCACCTTCGGCATTTCCGATGGTCAGCGTCCCGCTGCTCGTCAGTGTTCCAGTGACGGCGAACGTTGTGCTGTTCTGGCCGAGGACGCTGTCGATGCCGAGCGTACCGGTGTTGGTCAGATCGCCTGGGCTCGTCAACGAGGCGCCGTCGCTGACCGACAACGTTCCGGCGTTGCTCGCGAGGGCCAGTGCGCTGTTGCTGGCGAGCGCGCCGGCATCGGCCACGAAGGCACTCGTGCCGCTGATCGAAAGCGAACCGTCAGCGGCTATGCTGGTGAATTGGCCGCCTTGGGTAAATTCGAGAAGCGCGCTGCCGCCGAGATTGACTTTACCGGTTATCACGCCCGCCGTGCCCAGGCCTGCGGCCGAATTGATCTTCAGCGTCGTGGTCGCCGGGGAGAGGAATTGTAAAATACCGCTGCCGGCAGGCTCGAGGTCGATCTCGCCCGTATTGGTAAGACCCCCGGCTGTCGTGATCGACGCGCCTTCCGCCAGCATCAACGTGCCGGCATTGTCGGCCAGCCCGGTCAGAGCGCTGTTGGTGGTCGTCGCACCGGCATCGGCGACGACTGCATTCGGCGTTTCGAGGGAAAGCGTGCTGTTCGCAGCGATGGTGGTGATTTGGCCGCCGCCGGCAAATTCGAGCAGCGTGGTGCCAGCGACGTCGACAATGCCAGTCACGACACCTGCCGTGCCAAAACCAGCCGCCGAATTGATATCCAGCGTCGTGGTCGCTGTCTCGCCGCCAAAGAAGCCGGCGTTCAACAAAGAGATCAAGCCGGTGTTCGCGACACCACCGGTCGTCGTTATCGATGCACCATCGCCAAGCAACAGGGTGCCGTCGTTCGTGGCGAGACCAGCCAGAGCGCTGTTGCTCGTAAGAGCCCCCGCGTCGGCGACGAAGGCGCTCGTTCCATCGAGTGTCAGCGAGCTGCCCGCGGCGATGCCGGTGATCTGCCCGCTGTCGAATTCCAGGAGCGCGTTGCCGCCGAGAATGACCTGACCGGTCACGACGCCCGACGTCCCGAACCCTGCAGACCCGCCTATATCCAGCGTGGTCATCAGCGGCAAGGGACTGGCGAAGTAGCCGTTGAGGTTGATGGTCCCCGTATTGGCGAGAGCACCGGTCGTGGTGACCGACGCGCCGTTGACCAGAGACAGCATCCCGGCGTTGTTGGCGAGCCCCGACAATGCGCTGTTGCTTGTCAAGCTGCCCGCGTCCGCCACGAACGCATTCGGGCCGGTAATCGACAGGCTGGCACCGGCGGCGATGCTGGACAGCTGCCCACCTTGGTCGAAATCAATCAACGCATTGCCATCAAGGCTGATTTGCCCGGTCACGACGCCTGCCGTGCCGAAGCCGGCAGCCGAGCCGATGTCCAGTGTGGTGATCTCAGTCGCCGTGCCGAAACCTTCGAGGGTGATGGTCCCTGTGTTGGCGAGCGCTCCGGTCGTGGCGACCGATGCGCCGCCCTCCAGGGTCAGCATGCCCGCGTTGCTGGCGAGCCCGGTGAGAGCGCTGTTGCTCGTCAGGCTGCCCGCGTCGGCCACAAAGGCGTCGGGGCCGTCGAGCGAGAGCTCACTGCCGGCGACGATGCTTGTAAACTCGCCGCTGGCGAACTCCAGTAAGGCGCTGCCGCTCAGATTGACCTGCCCGGTGATGACTCCCTGCGTCCCGAGGCCGGCCGCGGAATCGATGTTCAACGTCGACGGCTCTATCGAAGAGCCCTGCAGGCTGATCGTTCCCGTATTGGCCAGCGCGCCCGTGGTGGTGATCGACGCGCCATCCGAGAGCGAGAGAGTGCCGGCATTGTCGGCAAGCCCCGCCAGCGCGCTGTTGGTCGTGAAGGCGCCCGCATCGGCAACGAAGGCGCTAAGGCCATCGATCGAGAGAGAGCTGCCGGCGACGATGCTGGTGAACTCGCCACCTTGAGCGAATTCGAGCAGCGCGTTGCCGCCCAGGCTGACCTGACCGGTCAGGACGCCCGCAGTGCCAAGGCCGGCTGCCGAGCCGATGACCAGCAACGTCGTCTGAGGACCCTGGGATTCGGTGCTTCCGACATTGAGGTCGATCGTTCCGCTGTTGGCGAGAGCACCCGTCGTGGTGACAGATGCGCCGCCGCCCAGCGACAGCGTCCCAGCGTTGCTGGCGAGCCCCGATAGGGCACTGTTGGTGGTGGTCGCACCCGCATCCGCGATGAAGGACGTCGCGTCATCAATCGAGACCGAGCTGTTGGCGGCGATGCTCGTGAACTCGCCACCCTGCGTGAACTCCAGCAGCGCGCCATCGCTGAGGCTGACTTGACCGGTCACGACGCCGGCGGTGCCTAGGGCGGCCGCCGAGTCGATGGTCAGTGAGCCAGAGCTTTGAAGAATGATCGCGCCCGTGTTCGCGATTGGCCCCACGGTCGCGATCGACGCGCCGTTGGAAAGCGACAGGGTGCCGGCATTGTCGTCGAGACCGGTCAATGCGCTGTTGCTCGTGAGCGCGCCGGCATCTGCGACAAACGCGTTCGTGCCGTTGATCGACAGGGATGCGCCACTGGCGATGCTGGTAAGCTCGCCGCCTTGCGTGAACTCCAGAAGCGAATTGCCGCCGAGGCTGATTTGTCCCGTAACGGTACCCGCTGTGCCGAAGCCTGCAGCAGAGTCAATCGTCAGAGATGAGGCGACGGAACCGCCGAAAACATTGAGGTTGATGGTGCCACTGTTCGTCAACGCGCCGGGGGTCGCCAGCGATGCGCCGTCTGCAAGCGACAGCATCCCGGCATTGCTGGCAAGCGCGGTCAGCGCGCTGTTGCTGGTGAGTGCGCCGGCATCCGCCACGAAGGCCGCCGTGCCGTCGATCGACAAACCACTATTGGCAGCGATCGCCGTCAAATCACCGCCCTGCGTGAACTCCAGCAGCGAATTGCCGCTCAGGTTCACAAAGCCGGTGAGGACGCCGGCCGTGCCGAAGCCGGCGGTCGAGTCGATATCGAGTGTCGTCGGCGTCGCCACGCCGGTCGTGTTTTCGAGGGTGATGCTGCCGGTATTTGACGCATTCGACACGGCGCCCGTCGTGGCGAGCAAGGCACCGTCGTTGAGCGTCAAAGCACCCGAATTGCTCGCAAATCCCGTCAGGGCGCTGTTGCTTGTCAAGGCGCCCGCATCGGCCACGAAGGCGTTTGTGCCGTCGATTGTGAGCGAGCCGCCAGCCCCGAAGAATGTCGAAGCGGCGGTTCCGGTGATCTCGCCGCTCGCGAACTCGAGGAGAGAGTTGGGGCCCAGCGCGACATCGCCCGTCAGGATGCCACCGGCGGCAAATTGCGTTGCCGATCCGCCGACGTCCAGCGTCGTCGTCGTTGCCCCGCCGCCAGTGTCTTCGAGGATGATGGTGCCCGTGTTCGCTAACGCGCCGGTCGTGGTGATCGAGGCGCCGTCGTTGAGCGACAGGCCGCCGGCGTTGCTGGTGAGCCCAGTGAGCGCACTGTTGCTGGTAAGCGCACCGGCGTCGGCGACGAAGGCGTTCGAGCCATCGATCGAGAGGGAGTCATTGGCGAGGATGCTCGTGAATTCGCCGCCGGTGAACTCGAGCAGCGAATTCGGCCCTAGCGAGACGTTTCCGGTGAGCGCTCCGCCAGAGCCGAAGACCGTCGCCGATCCACCGATATTCAGAGTCGTCGTCGGCGCGCCGCCGCCACTGTCTTCGAGACTGATGGAACCTGTGTTGACAAGAGCGCCGGTCGTGGTGATCGACGCTCCATCGTTGAGAGATAGCGATCCGGCGTTGCTGGTGAGCCCAGTGAGCGCACTGTTGCTGGTAAGCGCACCGGCGTCAGCGACGAAGGCCGACGTGCCGTCGATCGACAGGGAGCTCTCCGCAGCAATGCCAGCGATCTCGCCGTTGGAGAACTCGAGCAGAGAATTGGGACTCAGCATGACATTGCCGGTCAGGATCCCTGCCGGACCGAAAGCCGCCGCCGACCCGCCGATGTTGAGCGTGGTCGTGCCGGACCCAGTGGAACCTAAGAGGTCGATGCTCCCTGTGTTGGAGAAAGCAGCCGTGGTCGTGATCGACGCGCCGTCGTCGAGGAACAGCGAGCCCGCGTTGCTCGTGAGCCCTGTGAGCGCACTGTTGCTGGTGAGCGCGCCCGCATCGGCCACGAAACTGCCGGAGCCGAAGATTGACAGCGAACTCGCATTCGCGATCCCGGTGATCTCGCCGTTGGCAAACTCGAGCAGCGAATTTCCGCTCAGGCTGACCTGACCCGTGAGCACACCCGCCGAGCCGAAGCTTGTCGCCGAGCCGCCGATGTCGAGCGTCGTGGTCGTCGTCGAGCCGCTGACATTTTGGAGCGTGATGTCGCCGGTGTTGGAAAGAGCTCCTGCCGTCGCGATCGATGCGCCGTTGCTCAGCGTCAGAGATCCGGCGTTGCTGGCAAGCCCGGTCAGCGCGCTGTTGCTCGTCAATGCGCCAGCGTCGGCGACGAAGGCGTCGGGGCCTGAGATGGACAGGGAGCTGACGTTCCCGGACGAATCGGTGGCCGAGATCCCCGTGATCTGGCCGCTTGCGAACTCGAGCAGCGAATTGCCGCTCAGATTGACCTGACCTGTGAGGACGCCCGCCGATCCGAAGCTCGTCGCCGAACCGCCGATGTCGAGCGTCGTGGGCGCGCTCGAGCCCTCGTTGTTCGCTAGGTCGATGCTACCGGTGCTGGCGTTGGAAAGAGCACCGGTCGTTATGATGGACGCGCCGTCATCGAGCGACAACGAGCCCGCGTTGACAGCGAGGCCCGTGAGCGCGCTGTTGCTTGTGAGCGCGCCAGCGTCGGCCACGACGGCGTTCGCGCCGTCGATCGAAAGGCTGCTGTCGACGGCGAGGCTGCTTATCTCGCCGCCGTTCGCGAACGCTAAGACGGAGTTGCCGCTCAGGGCGACCTGACCTGTCAGAACGCCGGTCGTGCCGAAGCCAGCGGCCGAATTGATGTCCAGTGTGGTTGCCGCCGCACCGGAAAAACTCGAGAGATCGATGACGCCGGTCGGCGTATTCGCCAGAGCACCGGATGTGGTGATCGATGCCCCATCGCTGAGCGACAGAGTACCGGCATTGCTGGCAAGTCCAACCAGTGCGCTGTTGCTGGTGAGCGCGCCTGCGTCCGCGACGAAGGCATCGGCGCCTCGGATCGACAGGCTGCCATCGACGGCAATGCTGGTGAACTCGCCGCCTTGCGTGAACTCCAGCAGCGAATTGCCGCCCAAATTCACCTGGCCAGTGATGGCGCCCGCCGTGCCGAAACTCGCGGCGGAATTGATGGTAAGGGACGAGGCAATCGAGCCATCTTCGACGTTCAGGTTGATCGTGCCAAGATTGGTCAGGCCGCCGGAGGTCGCGAGAGATGCGCCGTCTGCGAGCGACAAAATGCCGGCGTTGCTGGCGAGCTGAGTCAGCGCGCTGTTGCTCGTGAGCGCGCCGGCGTCGGCGACGAAGGCGTTTGTGCCATCGATCGACAGGCCGCCGCTGGCGGCAATGCTGGTGATCTCGCCGCCTTGCGCGAATTCGAGCAGCGCGTTGTTGGCGAGATTGACCTGACCCGTAATGACGCCTGCCGTGCCGAGCCCCGCTGCCGAGCCGATGTCCAGCGTCGTGGCTGATGAAGCGGATGCGCTTCCGTTGACCCCGAGACTGATGGTTCCCGTATTCGCAAGCGCCTGCGTCGTCGTAATCGATGCCCCATCGGCGAGCGACAGCAAGCCTGCGTTGCTGGACAGCCCGGTCAGAGCGCTGTTGCTGGTGAGGGCGCCAGCATCGGCCACGAAGGCGCCCGTGCCGTCGATCGACACGCCGCCGTTTGCGCCGATGCTGGTGATCTCGCCGCTGGCGAATTCGAGCAGAGAGTTTCCGCGCAGGTTGACACTGCCCGTGAGGACGCCCGCGGAGCCAAAGTCCGCCGCGGAGCCGTTCACATCCAACGTCGTGGTCGTCGCTGTGCCGCTGGTGTTCTCCAGGCTTACGCTGCCGGTATTCGACAGAGCGCCGGTCGTCGTGATCGACGCGCCGTCGTTGAGCGAAAGCGATCCGGCGTTGCTGGCGAGCCCGGTCAGCGCACTGTTGCTCGTCAGCGCGCCAGCGTCGGCGACGAAGGCGCTTGTGCCGTCGATCGACACGCTGCCACTCTTGGCGATACCCGTGATCTCGCCGCCTTGCGCGAACTCCAGCAACGAGGAGCCGCTCAGAGTGACATCGCCGGTCAACGCGCCGGTCGCCGTGAACTGCGCCGCCGAACCGTCGATGTCCAGCGTCGACGTTCCCGATCCGCTCGCGTTCGACAGGCTTATGTAGCCGGTGTTGGACAGCGCGCCGGTTGTGGTGATCGACGCTCCGTCCTCCAACGACAGAGATCCAGCGTTGCTGGTGAGTCCGGTGAGCGCGCTGTTGCTCGTCACCGCGCCGGCATCGGCAACGAAGGCGCTCGTGCCGTCGATCGACACGCTGCCACTCTTGGAGATGCCCGTGATCTCGCCGCCTTGTGCGAACTCCAGCAACGAGGCGCCGCTCAGATCGAGGTTGCCCGCCAGGGCTCCGGTCGGCGAGAACTGCGCAGCGGATCCGTCGATATCCAGTGTCGACGTCCCAGATCCGCTGGAGTTTTCGAGACTTATGTAGCCGGTGTCGGACAACGCACCGGTCGTGGTGATCGACGCCCCGTCCTCGAGCGTCAGAAAGCCGGCGTTGCTGGTGAGCCCGGTCAGCGCGCTGTTGCTGGTCAGCGCCCCGGCATCGGCGACGAAGGCGCTCGTGCCGTCGATCGATACGCTGCCCCCCTTGGCGATGCTGGTGATCTCGCCGCCTTGCGCGAACTCCAGCAACGATGGGCCGCTCAGACTTATGGTGCCGGTCAAGGCTCCGCCTGAGGCGAATTGCGCCGCCGACCCGTTGATGTCCAGTGTGGAGGTGCCCGAGCCGCCGAAATTGCTCAGGCTGATGCTTCCGGTATCCGACAGCGCGCCCGTCGTCGTGATCGAGGCGCCGGCACCGAGCGACAGCGATCCGGCGTTGCTGGCGAGTCCCGTCAGCGCGCTGTTGCTCGTCAGCGCGCCAGCGTCGGCGATGAAGGCACTCGTGCCGCTGATCGACACGCTGCCACCGTTGGCAATACTGGTGATCTCGCCACCTTGCGCGAACTCCAACAACGATGGGCCGCTCAAGCTGACATCGCCGGTCAAGGCCCCAGTCGGCGTAAATTGCGCCGCCGAACCGTTGATATCCAACGTCGATGTTCCCGATCCGCTGAAGTCTTGCAGGCTTAGGTCGCCTGTGTTCGACAGCGCGCCGGTCGTGGTAATCGACGCTCCGTTCTCCAACGACAGCGATCCCGCGTTGCTGGTGAGGCCGGTGAGCGCGCTATTGCTGGTCAGCGCGCCGGCGTCGGCCACGAAGGCGGTGGCGCCGTCGATCGACAAGACACTATTTGCGGCAATGCTGGTGATCTCGCCGCCCTGCGCGAACTCCAACAAAGAGGGGCCGCTCAGACTGACGTTGCCGGTCAACGCTCCGCCCGGGGCGAATTGCGCCGCCGACCCGTTGATGTCCAGCGTGGAGGTGCCTGAGCTGCCGAAGTTGTCCAGGGTTATGCTGCCGGTGTTCGAAAAGGCGCCTGTCGTAGTGACCGACGCTCCGTCGTCAAGCGACAGCGACCCGGCATTGCTGGTGAGCCCGGTCAGCGCGCTGTTGCTCGTGGTTGCCCCTGCGTCGGCGACGAAGGCACTCGTGCCGTCGATCGACAGAGAGCTGTTTGCAGCGATGCCCTGGATTTCGCCGCCGGCGAACTCCAAGAGCGAGTCGCCGCTCAGGTAGACCTGACCGGTGACAAGACCGGCTGTGCCGAGCCCTGCTTGTCCGCCGATGTCCAGCGTGGAGGCGACCGAGCCGCCGAAGTTTTCCAGGTTTATGCTGCCGGTGTTCGACAAGGCGCCTGTCGTGGTGATCGACGCTCCGTCGTTGAGCGAAAGCGATCCGGCATTGCTGGCGAGCCCTGTCAGCGCGCTATTGCTCGTCAGCGCGCCAGCGTCGGCGACGAAGGCACTCGTGCCGTCGATCGACAAGCTGCCGTTTTGGGTAATGCTGGTGATCTCGCCGCCTTGCGCGAACTCCAACAACGACGCGCCGCCCAAATTGACGTCGCCAGTGAGCTGACCCGCCACGCCGAGGCCGGCCGTGGAATTGATGTCCAGCGTCGTTAGGGTAGACCCGCCGAACGCGTTGAGCTCGATCGTCCCGGTGCTCGACAGCGCACCCGGTGTCGAGAGCGAGGCGCCGTCCGCGAGCGACAGCGTGCCCGCGTTGCTGGTCAGTCCCGTCAGCGCGCTGTTGCTGGTGGTGGCGCCGGCATCAGCGACGAATGCCGAGGTACCATCGATCGAAAGGCCGCCGGTGGAGGCTATGCTGGTGAGCCCACCGCTCGCGAACTCGACCAGCGAGTTGCCGGTAAGGGAGACTTGGCCGGTCACGGTGCCCGCAGTGCCGAAGCCAGCCGAAGCGCCGACGTCCAGGGTCGAGGCACCCGTCGTGCTGCCGGCGAGGTATATGTCTCCCGTATTCGAGAGGTTCGACGTGGTGATCGTCCCGGGGCCAACTTCGATGAAGCCGCTGTTCGCCAGCGTCCCGTCGACCGTCAGGGTCGCGTTGCCGGAAGTTGCGAAGGCATTGACGTCAAGCCCTCCAGCGGAGGTGAATGAGCCTGACGTCGTCAAAGCGCCGCCGGCCTCGAGATTCAGCGTGCTCGTGTCGTTGACCGAGTTGACGGTGCCGACGTTGCTGGTGATCTCCGGATCGCCTTCGCCAATCACCACATCGTCGGTGGAAACGGGCACCGCCTGCTCGCTCCAATCGGCGGCGGTGGTCCAGTTGTCGGAATTGTCAGTCCATTTATTTGTTGCCATCAATCATTTCTCCTTGATGACTGAATCGATCGCGTTCCGCCGGCGCGAGCGACTACTATCGACGGACGGCCAAAGTTGAGTCGTATCGACGATCCCTGGCAACTTGCCCTCACCATCGCTGCTGGGCTGCCTGACGAGCGACTGCCGCGGTAAGAAAGAGTCGAAAGAATCATTAACGTCGCAGACGCCTTTGAGCGACGCGACCTTCGTCGAATCACACAATTTGTTCGAGCCGCGACTTCTCGGCCTCCGGGGCCCGATCGCAAGACGCGTCGCCGCAGACTGCCGATAAGGCTCCAATGTCGTCGCCGACACGACGTCGCAGCGAAACAACAGGTCGGACGCCTACTCGCCGACCACGAGGAGCGGCTCTTTCGATGAGCAAAAAACAAATCGGAACGACAAGGAACGAGAACACGGATATATAACGAAAGACATTCGAATAGGCTAAAACAGCCGATTGCCTTAAAAACGTAGCGTAGAGATAGCCAAGCGCCGTTTGATGCGCGACCACATCCGTAAAACCCATTGTACGGAAAACGCGCTCACCGTTGACCAGATAGTTGTTGTAGGGCTGATGAGACGAGGTCATGAATTCGGCAAGATGAGCCTGATTGGCCTGAAAGCGCTCCTGTACAGCCGCAGTCGACAGAGAGATGCCAATCGAACCAAATACATTACGCACCATAGCGTATAAGGCGGTCCCGTCGCTTTGCAGCCGAGGGGGCAATGTTCGAAAGGTCGTGGTCGAGATGTGAACAAAAAGGAACCCGAGCGCGGCTGTCTGTGCGCTGCGCATGTAGACCAACGTCGTGAAATCGACATCTGTCGTAAGGCGCCCCGAATAAAAAAGCGCGCACCCCATAAAGAAGAACCCAAGCATGATGATGAAACGGGTTTGTATGTTCTTCATTAAATACCCGACAATCGGAATCATGATGATGACGACGATCCCGCCGGGAGACAGAACGAGCCCGGCAAGAAAGGCGGTATATCCAAGCTGAGTCTGCATAAATTGAGGAAGAAGGACCGAGCTTCCGTAAAGGATTGCACCCATGGAGGCAACAAGGAAGCATCCTGTTGCAAAGTTCCGATCGAGGAACACATCTAGATTGACGATCGGCCTCCTGGCGGTCAGCAGCCAGGTTATCGCTCCGCCGATGCCGAGTACCGTGAGGAGGGCAAGGACTCGGATGAAGGGCGACCCAAACCAATCGTCGTCCTCGCCTCGATCGATCATGACCTGCAGACAGCTGATGCCGACGGTGATCAACGACAGACCGACATAGTCGACACCCCGCTGCCGGCGCTTCTGTTTGGCGACTTCCCACGGAGGGTCTTCGACAAGGAGCAGGTTTGAAATAAGGGCTATGATCCCGACCGGGACGTTGATGAAGAAGATCCAACGCCAGCTTGATTGTTCAATGATATAGCCGCCGAGCGTCGGACCTAAGACCGGTGCGGCGATGGTTGCCGCCGCGGTCAAGCCGAACGCCATCGCGCGCCTCGCCGGCGGAAACGTATCGAGGATGATGGCTTGCTGATTCGGCTGCATGCCGCCGCCGAAGACGCCCTGCATCGTTCGAAAAAAGATGAGTTGGCCCAGGCCCTGGGCGGTCCCGCACAGAAAGGAGAACAACGTAAACATGGCGATACAGACAAGAAAGTACCGCTTCCGGCCGATCGTGTCGGAGATCCAGCCCGATACCGTCAGAACTACGCCATTCGCGGCCAAGTAACAGGTAAGCGTCCATGTCGCTTCGTTGATAGATGCCGCAAGCGACCCGGCAATATGCGGTAAAGCGACGTTGACGATCGTCGTGTCAAGAATTTCCATGAAGGCTGCAAGAGTGACGGAAATCGCAATCAGCCACGGGTTAGATCGCGGCCGCCACGCAAGCAGGCCCTCATGATGGCTGCGGCGATCGATCACGCACGCACTCCGCTTCCTCACGGCTTGATCTTACGCTGCAAAAATCATGACTCGATTCTGTACAGCAGATCCTGATGACGAGCTGCAGCTTTGATCGGATTGCCGCAGCAGCGCAATCAGGTTTGGCTGAATTGATATTCGACACGAGAGCCAAGTCAACGCTTATTTGAGAGATCTACGGGGATATAGCCTTTGGTCCTAAGACTTAACAGTCCTTCGGAATAGTGCTCCGCGGGCTTTCTCACTTTTATCGTCTCTATTTAGATCTTACTGGCTTCTGGTGGCGTAAGCGTGCAGGCCGTCGTTGCTCGAGCGAGCAACGCGCCAATCGGTCGATACCATGTCCTCCTTGGCGGACGGTGTAAGCGCATTCTGGCTTCGAGAATGATTGAGCGTCGCGCGCTTCCGGCAAAAGCCGCCCGCCTCGCCGCAACGGACGGCGTGTCAACCGGCAAGGCTCCAATGGCGTAAGGTCCGCTCTCAGAGGATGTCGCCGGCTTCGGGAACGTCGCGGTCGGGCACAACGCCGACTGGCGGCGGCAGATCAGCCGGTTGCGCAATGATAATGGCCACGATGCCGTGAAACTGCATTCGCCGTTGGCCTGCATTCTTGAGCAATAATATAGTCGTGCTTTCACGAACTCCGGCCCGCACCAGGCCGCAGGGTCACCATCTGGACACCAAACAAAGATTCAAAAAGTGGAGCCTCAAGCCGCTCGAAAAAAAGCGCTCATGAGGAAGGTTTGAGTGGTGCCGCAAGAGGGATTCGAACCCCCGACCCCCTCATTACGAATTAGCAGTCGCAGATTTGTACCGTCTTGCCAACACCTGGAAGCCGTCGGCTTTTGCTCCTAAGATCAGGCACTTAGGCTTGCCAGCGCTTGGAGGCTTTTGGATGGGCTTGTCTCCTTCTCCCCTACTAATCCCCTATTAGGTAAGCGCCCCCTGGGCCTCTGGTCCGCGTCTGACCCAATCACGTCATAAAGCGGCCCGGCAGCTTTGCGCCCAAGGCAGCCGCTGGCTCGGCTACATGGGAGTCCTTTCAGCAGACGTTCGAGGCACTAGCAGCTCGTCGGTTGGCGCGTCCGAGCGCTTTCACATCAACTAAAGACATGAAGACAAAAACTTAAGAAGACGCTACGAAGAATGTGCTTGAGAGGGCGCTATGACAAATTTTGACGTGATTGATACCAACTCGAATACAACCTTTAGCATTCATGCCCTTAAAAGAGCTGGCGTAAAGGCGGTTGGGCGCTATTACTCCTCGAGCGCAAGCAAGAAGCTAACTTTGGCGGAGGCAGAAGCGCTTTCGCAGGCAGGTATACAAATATTCGTTGTTTTTGAAGATTCAGCCTCGCCGCGACTTGATTTCGATACGGGTGTACATCACGCGCAAATTGCGCTCGCGCAGGCCAAAGGAATTAAGCAACCTTCAGGCTCGGCAATATACTTTGCTCTTGATACCGAGCTCGGCGACGACGATCTGCCACGGGTCGAGGAATACTTTGCCGGCATCCAAGAGGTCATTGGGGCTACGTACAATCTCGGCGTGTATGGCGACGGCCGCGTTTGCGAAAGACTTTTAACAAATGGGGTCTGCAAATACACTTGGCTTAGCGCATCTCGCGGCTTCCCTGGATCGAGAGACTTCTACGCCAGCAAGCGTTATTCGTTGGCGCAAGATCCGCAAATCGATCAGGAACGGTTTGGTCTCAGTATAGATCTAAATGAATTTGCAGGCGACTATGGGGCCTTTCTGCTCGCGGCGGCGACCGGAGGCGTACGAGACACCGCGCTTGTAGAACAACTGTTGGCAACCAGCGTTACGGCACAACCGGAGGCAGAAGCCGAGATGGCTTCATTGCTCGACTTTCCCGCTTTCGTCCGCGCGGTCCAGGGACTATTCGGCGGCGAGGTCAATGACTCCCAAAAGGAAGGCCTAACCGCGATCCTGACTTCGTGGAACAGCGTCACGCCGGGCGGCGATCCGCGTTGGCTTGCATATATGCTTGCGACCGCCTTCCACGAAACGAACAAAAAGATGCTGCCCGTCAGGGAGGCATACTTGAGGTCTGAAGACTGGCGCCGGCAGCATTTTCGTTACTATCCCTACTACGGCCGGGGATACGTCCAACTAACGTGGGAGAGAAATTATGCCAAAGCGTCAAAAGTTGTTGGGTCCGATCTCGTAGCAAAGCCAGACGACGCGCTTCGGCTCGATTATGCAGCTAGGATTATGCAACAGGGCATGACGGAAGGCTGGTTTCGACAAGATCGCGCGAAACGCCCACACAATCTGGCGCGATATTTCGGCTCGGAACGTGATGATCCGGAAGGTGCGAGAAATATTATCAACGGACCGGAGTGGCGCTATATAAACGGAAGGAGAACTCTCCTCGCGTCGGTTATTGCTGATTACTATAACACCTTCTTAAGCGCATTGCAGGCTTACACAACAGGAGCTGCCGAAACGTTGGAGAACGCTGATAGTAGCCTTGAGGCTGCTCTAGCCACGTCTCGTGCGGTTGGCCTGAGGAGTGATATCGGCGCCTCCCTCAAGGCGCTCATCGACGCACTTGAAGAGGCAAGCTACACTCTGCGTTCGCTCTCCTCAGATGCCGACGACGTCCAAGAAATCGACGCGTCCGACGACCTTTTAGCGGACCCACAGGAGGACCCCGCGGCGCCGGCGCCGGTCGGCGAAGTGGTCGACAAAGCGGATTTCGACCGCGCTCGCACTGCCGCAAACCTCGGTGCCGACACGAGCGATGCAGTTCAAGCTTCAGCGGCGGCCCCCAAGGTTGGGTTCGATTTCGCCGCCGCCCAGGCGTTTCTGACGGCCTGCGAAACGTCGGTGCCGCGGGTGACCTATGGTCTAGGCAAGAAGGTGCCATTTCTCGACGCGCAACCCGGACGCGATTTTCGAGCGGTGGATTGCAGCGGCTTCATTCGAGAAGTAGTGCGTCTCTCAACGTCGCCAGCGCTTTCGTTTCCCGATGGCTCAGTCAACCAACACGATTGGGTTCGCGAGCATGGCTTCCCACGGTGCAATGTTCAAGATGGAATGCGGAGCGACGATGTCACCCGCGTAGCGTTCCTCCGCCCGCAGGATTCGTCCCAACGCATTGGACACGTTGTCCTAATCAACCAAGGCTGGACGCTGGAGTCGCACGGCGGTGTTGGGCCCGACACTCGCGTTTGGGACGGGAAAGGCTGGCAAGCAAAAGCCTACGTCTATGAATTCGCTCAGAATGGCGAATTGCTTGCGTCGATGCAAAGCCCCTCGGCGGTGTCGGAGCAGAAGCCGGCGGTCTTCACCGTTCATACGGGTCACCGCTATAGAGCGACCTTGGCGCTATCCGGCTTCGACCAGCTTGCGACCAACGATATGGTCAAAAGCCGCTTGGAAGGGCTCGGCTTTTCCGACGTGACTGTTTCAGGCTCGGGTCAGCTTCGACAAGCTGAAGGGACCTGGCAAGGACCGACGACCTCTGCGCAAATGGACGATCGTATCGTAAAGGTCGAGGAGGTCGGTACGCCCGCGGCCACTTCTGCGCCATCGACGACGGACCTAAGCCGCTTTGAAGTGCCGCCGGAGCCACAAGCCGATCTTCCGTCTCCGAGCCAAAACGACAGCAGCTTCGAAAGCCCGCCGGACATGGCAGCACCGTCTGCTCTGGTCGCCCCCGCGGCAGGTCAACCGACAAGTGCGTCAATGCCGTACAGCGGATCCTCTTTTGCGATTGGCAATCGCGCCGAGACCAATCATACGAATCTGCTTCAAATGCACGCAGTCGTACAATCGAAGATATTCGAGAGAGGCGGAGCTGTAGCCTTGGCTTTAGGGGCCGATCCGAGGCCTCAGGCCGAGCACAACATCGTCGGCGTTGGCATCGGCGCAGCTCATCGGGATTTTGAGTCCGTCGGTCCTGCCGGCCCAGGTGCGCCGGTTCTGAACGTGTACGTCGCCGAGCCGATGACTATGGACAGCGTTAAGTCAGTGCTTGTCGATAAGATGGGGCTCGACGCGTTGAAAGCGGACAGCCAGCCGGTCAACGTGTTTCACACGGGACCCATCGATGCTTTGGTACACCGGCACAAAGAGCGCAGATCGCCTTGCGGCATTTCCGTCGCTCATTTCAAGGTCACCGCCGGGACGCAGGGGGTGCTTGCAGTCGGTCGAAACGATCCTCGAAAAGCGCGTCTTTTAATGGTCAGCAATAATCATGTGCTGGCGAACGCGAATGATTGCGCTGTTGGCGACCCAATATTGCAACCGGGGCCTTACGATCTGCCTCCGGACATGGCTAATAAGATCGCAGTACTAGAGCGGTGGGTCCCAATCGATTATACGAGCGCGGGGCAGAACTACGTGGACTGTGCCACCGCCTGGTGCTGGCCAGACCGTGTGCGCCCTGAATTTATTTATCGAGATGGCAGCTCGTGGCAGTATTTTCAAGTCAAGAATACGCCTATCGAAGCCACGCGGGGTATGCTCGTGGGCAAGTCAGGCCGCACAACGCAGCTGACATGCGGAAGCGTCCTTGACGTGAGCGCGTCGATACAAGTGAACTACGGTAACGGGCGTGTCGCAAACTTCGTGGATCAATTTACCGTGCGGGGTGCCAATAACCAAAACTTCAGCGATGGTGGTGACTCCGGGTCGCTGATTTGGTCGTGGGAGCAAACGCGTTCTCCCGTTGGCCTCTTGTTTGCTGGCGGTGGACAGCTTACGTTTGGCAACAAAATTGGTCACGTTCTGGAAGCTTTGGACGTGGCTATTTTGCCTTAGCGCTTGTATGCGCTCGGAGGATAGAATGAGCTTTGATCAATGGATTCCAGGCGGAGGCCCGGTAGCATACAAACCTGCCCAGCCTCAGCCGAGCGACGTGCGCAGGCAAGCAGAAGCGACCCTCACGCATATCCCGGGGGTGAGAGGCGTCGGAGAGGGTAGCGATCAGGCAGGGGATCCCGCTTGGATCGCTTACGTGGTTGATCACGCGTCGATCGCAAGGCTGCCTTCAGAAGTTGCCGGCCGCAGAGTGGTGCCTATGGTTTCCGGTGAGATTTCGATCCGGCCTCTCCGCTGATGGAGCATCGCCGATGTCGCTGCTGGCAACATTCGGAGGGATAGGGTTCAGTGCGGTCATCGGTTGGATTGGCACACTTACAATTTACAGATCGGCACTTCATTCACGTTCTTCTTTTTGGCGGGCTGTTCTTTTCATTTCTTCTCTTGGCGTCTCTTGTTGCGCTGAAACGGTATTGGATTTAGGCGACATGGGACTAGGCTGCGCTATAACGGGCCTCATTATCGGAAGCGCCGCTTTCTGGGTGGTCGGGCGCGGCGAATGCCAGTGCTTTTATAAAGAGTATGCGTCATGAACTGGACAGTCTGGGGAGCATTTGGATTTGGATTAGTCATCGGCTGGTATCTTTATTTTATTAATCGGTACAGAAAAGCGGACGTTACTCTTGGAGATCTTACGACAGTTATTGGGGCGATAGGCGGCGCCGCCGTTTTAAAGCTATTTGGGCCAGGTTCAGAACTCTTTGGTGCGTATGGCGTCGGATTGGCAGTTGGGTTCTTTGCCTACTTCGCCTCTCTGTTGATCTTGGTTAGAATGTCGTCTGCCTTCGGCGTTGATTGGTTTCTTGATGGGCGTCGCCAGAACCCCGGTGCCAATCAGGGGTATGGATCTGATAATCAACAAACGGTGCGGCCCGCAGCGATCGACGCGACTTCGACGGCTACGACGCAGAACTTTTATATCACACCGCATCCATCGCCAGCTGCTCAGCCTCAAGCGGTGGCGCAAGCGGTCCGAATGGGTGGCCGCTCGAGTGTCGAGAATGCGTGCCAAAGCCTATGGCAAACGAACAGCGCGTCAGGCCCAGGATTTGTCGCCGCGGTAGCCAATCGCTTTGGCGCCCATTTGAGCGGTTCGGCGGATGATATCATAGACCAAATGAAGGAACGCGGGTGGAAAATACTGCCGGATTCTAGATCAGCAGTGCAAGCGGCAAGTCAAGATCAACTCGTAGTTGCTGGCCTGAAATCTTCTGATCGAGGAGCCGCCGAGGGCCTAGTAGCAATTGTTACCTGCCCTCTGGGTGATGCCGGCGCGACCTTGAGCGGATACTGGAGTAGCACAGACCCTGCGATGGCCGCAAAAGGCGGCACCGGAGGCCCACTAGCCGAGTACTTTACAAGCGAGAACCTAGGCCGAGTGCTTTACGCCTTCAGCCGCCCCTGAGCGCGTCGTACTGTTTGCTACCACATCTTCAAACAGACCGATCATACCAACAGGCGACCGCGCGGATTAAACGTTGGAAAGAGATGACAGATGAGGGGAATTCATCAAAGGCGGCCACGCTGCTGACTCGGTTTCCTGCCAATCAGCGTGGAATGTTGCCCCCTGATCGGCGTCCAATAATACCCTCTTGCGCGGACTCGATTTTATTGCGCTTGCCCCGCGGAATTGGTCGGGGTCGCGCGCGGTCGCGGTCGTCCGCGATGTTTGAAGCGCCAGCTCACTGAGCGGTCGTTCGCGCGGCAAACTCATCTGCGGATCGCTGCCGAAGCCCAAGTGTACGAGTGAGATGGACGGTCACAAGGCTAGACGCCGCTCGACCCTGGAACCGACGTCCGTTTCGAACTGCGCCTCCCCGGAAGCCGTCAAAGCGTATTCGGCCATCATCGGCCGCCCCGACGCGGACGTCGAACGTCCGAGATTGGAGTCGGAAGCGGCGATCGTAGGGCCAAGCTGATTGAGTTTGGACCCTATAGCGATATGACCTCGGCAGCGTCGCCTAGCACTCGTCTCGCATTGTCCGCCACGTAGGAGTGATGCGTGAACAATAGAACCTGCGTGCTCTCTCCCAGCGTCGCGAGGAGTTCGAGGCCCGCTTCCGTCCGCCGCTCGTCGAAGGCGACGAGAACGTCGTCGGCCACGAACGGCATGGGCGCGCTCGTCTTGGCGTGTTCTTCGATAGACGCGACGCGCAGGGCGAGCGCCAACTGGTCAGCCGTGCCCTCGCTCGGGCGTCGAGGTCCTCGAGCTTGCCGGCCCGAAGCGGCTTCAGCCTCGGCGGC
>JAOTRH010465469.1:0-61963 GCA_034768845.1 Heliamphora exappendiculata
GGTGTTAAATCATTTGATCAATTCATGGTGTCAACCTTGAGTGTTCAAAATGGGTTAACACTTTCATTTTGGAAATAGTAAATATTATCCAATTTAAAGACATTTATTTATAGAAAATAAATTATTAAAATTATCAAAATTAATTAAAGAAGCACTTGGGCTAACATAGAGTTTATCAGCCAATGAGATGCTGCCACGTTTAAGGAACACGTCAGGCCATTTGGAGTTGGCAGCCGCCAGAGTGTGAGTTAGCGGTTGCCATGTTGGAGTTGGCGGTCGCCATGTTGAAAAAGGTTCCACAAGATTCTATTGGCGGTCGCCATAATGGAAGTTGGCGGTCTCCACAATGGGAGTTGGCGGTCGCCACATTTGGCTAGGGTTTCCACAAGGTTCTATTGGCGGTTGCCGCAATGGAGTTGGCGGTCGCCATGTTTGGAATTGCTTGGACAAGAATTTATTGGTTTTTAAGATTTTTGGTGGTTTAAGGGTCAAATACCGAGCTTGGATCACCTCCCGATGATCAAACTGAGGCACCATTCCAACCGTTTTTATCTTCGAATTCACCTAAGATTAGGTTGAGTCAAATTGGGCTGTCTACAGTTGCCCCTCTTTGATATAACTTGCATAGCAATGCGTGGAGAAAGTTATATCAAAGACCCAGAGACAATATCCATTTGACCGAGCCATCAATCTTATGCCACGAACACACAAGCATGCATATGATGTTGTTCGTACCTGAATTTTCATCGAGCTGCCTACGTAACCCTTTGCTAGGGATTAGATCAAAACGTAGTTCATGGGGCAAAATGCAAGGATGCAAGATAAGAAACATGATGTAGATGCTACTATGATGCAGATGCTGGTGTGATCGAACAAAATCTAAAGGAAGCACAAACATGCAAGTCAAAGATCGTGTTAAGAACTCGGCTGGGGATAAAATAATTAAAACGATCGAGTTAAGATCCAAGAAATCATCTTAACCGGGAAAACAATTGATCAGTCAAATTAGGACCTCACAATGATGAAAGCGGGATACTTAAAAGCCAAGTTTACGACTTAAAATTAAATTTGTCAGAAGTGTAGAACACAAACTAATAGGTTGAGTTAAGACCTAAAAATTCGAAGCGAGACGCGAGACAACTTAAAGCCAAATTACAATTTAAAGTTAAATTTATCGGAAGGAAAACACACAAAATTATTCCTAAACACACCAGAGTTTCTTTAAGTATTTTTTAACGAACACCCGAGATTTTTTCTTCTTCTTTTTTTTTTTAGAAGATTGAGATAAATTTTTAAAAATTCCTAGAAAATTAAACCTAAAAGGTTAGGGTAAAATGGGCAAAACGCAAATATCAAAGGAAAAAATTGATAGAGATTTGTCCGGCGCACCAAGGCCTGGGGTTTCTAGTCTTTTACTAGGACGTGCAAAAACCAAAGGGTCATGACATACACACGATCCTAGTGTTAGGAGGATTGAACCGAATGATCGTCACATACACACGATCCTAGGGTAGGAAGATTGAACTAAATGATCGTCACATACACACAATCCTATGGTTAGAAGGATTGAACCATAGGATCGTCACATACATACGAACCTAGGGTAGGAAGATTGAACGAAAGGATCGTCACATATACACGAACCTAGGGTTAGGAAAATTTTCCTGATTTATCAGGGCTTAAAAGAACCAAAGGCCTAGGGTAGAACGATTGAACCAAAGGATCATCACATGCACACGATCCTAGGGTAGGAAGATTGAATCAAAGGATCGTCACATACACACGAACTTAGGGTTAGAAGGATTGAACCAAAGGATCGTCACATACACACGAACCTAGAGTTAGAAAAATTTGCTTGATTTATCAAGGCTTGAAAGAACCGAAGGATCGTCATATACACATGAACGTAGGGTTAGGGTGCCTAGTTTTTTTTTAGGGCTAGAGAGAATCAAATGGTCATTTTGCGAACCTAGGACCTAGACAACGCTTCGCATATGACTAGGATTTAAAAGAAGCTTTCCTGGCGCACCAGGGATTGGATCAACGAAGCATTGCTGAGGGCTGCTACACAGCTTTTAGGGTTCACAGGTTCATGTTTTCTGCTTTGGTCTTGAAAATTTATGCTCCACTGTAGAGGAGTTTACTATCTAAATCTCGTCCCACGGAAGTTCATACTAATAGCTTCCATGTTCATCATGCATCCCTATGGCCAAGAGGTTTCTTTCTTCATTCATGGGGATTCACATATTCTATCCTACCGGTGCCCTTGATGACTTCAACTTTGTCTGCTCGCTCAGTGCTTTCTGGTTTCTTGTGACGGCCGAGTTTGCACTATTCTGGTGGACATTGCTGAGCAAATAAGGGCAGGAAAAGACTTCGTGCCCTTAGTTTTGGCTGAGACCTTGATTGGTCTAGTGCTATCTACCGGGCTGTAATCACGTCTTTTGCCGGTAATCTTCTGCTTCTCCAAGATGAAACTCAAATATCTCATTTTCTCCGTCCTTCTCTCTTTTTGCTAATTTCTCTCGATTTTTTCCGCTCTTCTCTTCTTTTGCTGATTTCTCTCAGATTTTACCGCTCTTCTCTCATTTTTTCACTATCTCTCTTCATTTCCCCACACATCTCTCCTTTTGCTAATTTCTCCTCAATACTTACCTCTTTTCTCTTTTCTTAGATCTAGATGATAGAGAAAGTAAATCTTCTGCAGAAACTAACTTTGGATGGGCATAACGCTTCTACCTTTAGTTCATTGTCCTTTTTACCCGATATGCACTATCGAGGTGGCTTGGAGACAGTATCATTCTTCAGGGACTGGAAGAGACATCACCTGGCAGTGCTCATGGTGGCGGATCCTTTTCATGACTTGGGCCATTATGGACCATCCAGATGTCTTGCTAATTGGTCTACGGCTATCCACTTTCTATTATTCACACCAGATCATGAGGCAGTTTAGTCGAGGTCAGATCATATTTTACGGCGTACGGGGTCGTATTAATTCATCTTTCCTTCAGGCCCTATTTCTGGCACGGTATCTGTAGGCTTGGTCGTCTCGTTCATTGATGGAGATACAGGAGCTTCCCCACACTGAGCTCCCCGAGGAGTACAAGGCATGGTTGGTTTAGGATAAAGAGAGTAGAAACAAAGAAGAGGGAGAAGGACAAGAAGCGAAGAGGAGAAAGATTTGAAGAACTTGCCTTGCTTTTAGAATTTTGTAGCTTTCTTTTTTTTGTTTAGAGATTTGGACTTGCATGCCCGCCCTTTATTTTCAAAACCTTGTGATCGCAGCTAAAATAATGAAAATTTCACGTTTATCTGAACAGGTTTCTAATTATTTAAAAAATTTTAATTCTTGCAATTAAATAATTTTATTATCAAAATTTAAAGATAAATTTGTATTGATCATTACTCGGATTCAAAGATGGCTAAAACAAAGAAGGTGACCGGACTTCTTAAAAGAAGCTGCCTACGTATCCCAAAAAGTAGAATCAGGCCATAACGTAGTTCAAACTCAGTTTACTCGGGTATTAACACTCTTCTTTTGGGATGCCATAACTTTTGCCGAGGTCGTCCTTTCAGGTTTTTGGCCTTGCAGACTGCTCTAACTTTTGCCTAAGTCGCCTTTTTGATTTTTAACTCAGTGAGATTTTATTTTATCTCTATCTTCTCTCAAGAAAAGTATATATATATTGAGCTAGTTCAAGTTGATTGGAGTGGAGAACGGGTTACCATCCAGATTCATGAAGATTACAGCACCACTGGTCATAATAGTCTTAATCAGATACGGTCTGGCTCAATTCGGCTTGAACTTGCCTCTTGGGTCGAAAATAGGAGCCTTGATTTCCTTAAGTGCTAAGTCACTTTCTCTCAGGTCCCGGGTCTTAACTTTTTTTGTTGAACGCTTTGACCCTTGTATGTGGAACAGAGTTTGTAGTCTTCTTTCACCGAATACGAAAAGTTCTTTCATCCACTTCCTCTGCGGGTTGTGCCACATCTTATACTTCTTGGTTCTTTTCAAATAATTTCTGCAGTACTGTGATATGGTTGTCTCGATCTTTGGACTTCATAATCATATAATCTACATACACTTCGACTTTTTTGTGTATCATGTCATGCAACAAGGTAGTTACAGCCTTTTGATAAGTTACCCCAGCATTCATCAAATCGAATGGTGTCACGCAGTAACAGTAGGTGCCCCACAATGTAATGAATGTCATCTTTTCTGTCTTTGGGGTCCATTAAGATCTGATTACACCCGAAAAAGCCATCCATAAACGATAAAAGAGCGTGATCCACTATGCTATCTACCAAGATGTCAATGTGCAGCAGTGGAAAGTCATTCTTTGGACTCGCGTTGTTGAGATTCCAGAATTCACACAGACTATGATGCGTCCATCCTTTTTCAAGACCGACACAATGTTGGCTGCCCACTTTGGATACTCGATTATCATAAGGAATTCAGCGTTGACCTGTTTGGTGACTTCTTCTTTGATCTTTAGCGCCTATTCTGGCCGGATCCTTCTCAATTTCCATTTGACCGGTCTGGCATCGGGATACAGTGTTGGATAATATCGGGATCAATTTCAGGCGTATCCTCGTATGATCATGCAAAAATATCTTTGAATTCTTTTAATAAAAGTCATTTATCGCTCACGTTCAACTAAAAATAAATAAGAACCAATTTGGATAATTTGTGGGTTAATTTTATTACCCAGATTTATTGACAAAGTTATTCAATTATTAGTTGAAAACGCATTTCTTTTTCTCTTTTTTATTAAAACTTTTAATTCTTCAGGGGCATCCCATTTGAATTGAAAATTATTAGAAGACGTACAAAATAAATGAAGCAACGTAGAATAATCAGAACATTCATTTATTTTATTGATATTAAAGAAAGCAATAATTACAAAATCTAAAGCAAAAGAAGAGAATGCACGGGCAGATGTGCCCTCAAACTCAATATCCAACTGATTAGAATAAAGAAAAAATTCACAAGTCTTTGACTTGACTTGAGACTTGAATCATGCAAAATACAAGAATTTAAAAACCAGCTATGACATTCGGTGCAGATGGAGGTGGAATGACCTTATTATCAATGAGATTCTGAATGTCATGGCGGAGTTTCAGACAGTTGTCGGTTGGGTGTCCATGGCTCTGATGGTATGAGCAATATAGGGTGGGATCGTAGCGTCGTGGTAAAGGGTTAGGAGGCGGCGTTGGATCAATAAGTTTTATCAGCCCTTTCTCGACAAGTTGATTCAGGGCCGTGGACAGAGAGATATTAAGGGGAGTGAAAAATTTCCTTATCTTTTTCAATTGCGACGGCTGGTTATTTTTTGGAGAAAGTGATGAAGATGAAGAATTCGGTCGACCTGAATGGGGGTTTAACAAATTCACCTCGTTAGAGTGAGAGGCAGGGTTAGTGGAATAGGTGGGATGGTTTTGGTAAGGTCTTCTCGACTTTTGGATTGGCTCGGCCTCTTCGATATCACCAAATTGGATTACTTCTTTCATCTGAACCCCGGCATCAAACAACTGTTCAAAAGTAAACGGTGGTTGTGTTATCAGATAACGCTTCGATGGAGACTGGAGGTTCCTGACAGCATTCCTCTCTAGTTCCTTCTTAATTGGTCGATTTGTCATTTTTGCCGCTTTTCCCCTCCATCTTGTTAGAAAATCCACAAATGGTTTTCTACTTTCTTGACGAGTGGTCTCCAGCTCTCGAGTGATTACATCTAGCTGGACATTATAGCAGTATTGGCTAACAAAAGCTGTGGCGATGTCCTGCCATGTTCTGGTCTTTGCAATATTCTGAGAGAGGAACCACTTCTGGGCTGCCCCTGAAAGAGATCGGTGGAATAGCTGAGCCTTCAACTGGTCGTCGATCCCCATGGGAGAGAGGATACCGTCATACATTCTCAAATGAATTCTAGAATCACTAGTTCCATCAAACTTCTCCATTTCAAGTATTTTAAACTTTTCTTGCAGCTCAGCATCCGGGAACAAACACAGTCCTCCTACATTGAGCATATATTCCTTGACTCCCTTGGCCTTTCTTAGGGCCTTCTCCATCCAATCGATCTTCTCAGCCAATGCCGATTCTCTGGATTTAGCAATGTTTTCTTCCGCAACTATCACCTGACGAGGGATCTGTTGTGGTGGCAGAATAACTTGCAGTCCATCGGGGACCTTATTGTCATCCCAAGAGTCCTTTCCATTACTATTCAGGTCGTCATGCTGCTCATTCAGTACTGATAAACGGGCCTGAATTGCTCGAATCTGTGCTTGGCACTGCCCATGAGCCTGGGTTTGCTGCTCCACAGCCCTCTGTATATCAGTAATTGCCCTCATCAGGGTTATCAAGTTCACCTCATTCTCTTCCATTTCAGCTGACTCAGTTGGCTGTTTAGATACCCTACAAAGTCTGCCCAATCTTGACCTCACCTAAATGTGTGTTGACCGTCATTTTTTCGGCCCAATGGTAAACTCATAGAGAACACCTAAATCCCAAAATCAGAATAATCAGAATCAAACACTTTCTAGACAAGCATTCCGACGACAGATAGCACAAATCCCAGATACCCAAAATAGCAAATCATAAGCAGATAACCACGGATGCTATAATAATGCCCCTACCGGGCTCATATTGGCAGCATAACAATAGGATGATCTGGGATAACAGCTAAGAAGAAGATTAACTAACTACTAGAGGGAAGGTTTATCCAAACGGACAGCACTCCGGTAAGAAAATAAAACTATGCTGACTGGACTAGTTCAACCTAAAAATTCTAAGAAAAAATGGGCAGCATAATAGTAAGGACACCAAGTTGGGCTGACCGGACTGGTTCGACCTAAAAACAAAGGCAGCATAACGATAAAGAATTAACTCTCGCGGGTATGACAAAGGTTTGAAAGAAACGAGCCTATGTCAAGGGTTTGGAAGAAATGAGCATATGCCAAGGGGGAGGAAACCAACGACCCAGGAAGAACCCGGAGGAGAGAGAAACTACCGTAGAGGCTTTAAAACGAAACACGGACGGGACTTATACATATTAAGAACCAATGACGTTTTCAAGTTTAGCCCTCATATTTGATTTATATACCAGTCCTCAGCGGAGTTGCCAAAAAATACTGTGGCGTTGAAATTTAGGAATTTTTAAAAATGGTATGAGAATAAGGGCATTCAAAGATGTTTGAAAAAGATTTTAATACCTTAAGAGCCAGATTTTGAAAACTCTTTTTTTATTGAAAATAGAGTCGGCACTTAGTTTTTGAGAAAAAAAAGAAAAAAAAACGGCAACTGATCTTTAAAACAATAACCAGATAAAGAGAGTTCGAGAGCTAAGGTATAAATCGAAGAAAGTGTTAAACACCTCGTTCGTCCAACCATAAGGTTGGCCTCTACTAATCATCATTGGTTCTTTAATATGATTTTTCAAATGCATACAAATAAAAAAAATAGAAATAGAGAGAGGACATGCAAAATCAAGTATGAAAAATACATAATATATGTACATAGCATTTCAAATCAAAACAAATAAAAGGATAAATTCTTAAATCTTTTGACATGCAATTTCTAACTAAATGATACATGAAGCACTATCAAATACAATATTATTTAAACAATCTAAACTAACATACTTTGGTTAGAAGAAAAATATGCTAAAATTGTTAAAATTATCTAAATATGAATTGCACAAAAATGAACTACACAATTTTAAAATAAAGTAATCAAACCCTAAACTAATATGTACAATATGCATATTATCAAATTATCTAAAAGCATGTAAAAATCTTATGTTAAAAACTAATCAAAACAATAAAATCTAATAACAAATGTTTTATGTATTAACAAGCAGATATTTGAGACTCTAATTTGAATAAGAAACAAATAAAAGAAAGCCTACAAGTCAAAATAAAATATTAAAAAATACTTGTTTAAACTACTAAAAGAAAATCTTATCGTTTACATTTTATACTTTTTGAACAAAACAAAACAAAAGAAAAACAATAAAAATGAAATAAACAACTGCGTTTTTAATTATTGTTAGAGGAGAAAAATTACACTATTAACTTGAAATGTTAAAATAAGAAAAATGAGAAGAATATTAACTAAGATAAAAGGTATTTTTTTGTACTTTTGTGGTTAATAAAAGAAAAGAAAAAAAATTACTATACAAGAAAAATTAAGTTGACAAAGAAAGATTTTAAAAAAAAAGAAGATTTAACATTTTATATTTTAAAAAATAAAATAAAATAAAGAAAAATAAAAGAGATGAAAAGAAAATTAGAATTTTCCTTTAAAAAGAAAATTACAATATTTTTTATGATTTTTTTGGTTTAACAAACTAAAAGAAAAGGAAGATAAAAAAAAATAAAATCATAGAATAAGAAAATAAATATTAGTAAGAAAAATGAATACTAATATTACAAGAAAAGAAATGTTAAGTGAAACTTTGTAAGTAAATTAAAACTAATACTAAAAGAAAATAAAGTAATAAAATAGAAAATTACACTAATAAAAGAAAGAGAATATAAGCTAAAAAAAAGAAAAAGAAAATGAAATTAAAAGAACATTAAATGAAAAGAACATCTAAGCTAAATATCAAAAGAACATTTATGTTGGTGTTTAACAAATGAACATTAAACTAAAATTAAAAGAAAGAGAAAAAGAAATGCTAGTATTTAAATAAAATATAAAATTAAAACTTAAAAGAAAGAGAAAATAAAAATGCTATAAAGGAAATTTAAAACTAATAAATAAAGTACTAGAAAAAGAAAAATTAAAGTAATTCTAGAAGAAAATAAACATTAAACTAGAAGAAAATAAAATTGAGTATTAAACTAATTAGTACAAGAAAATGAAATAAAGCGTTATTAGAATAAAATTTAGACTAAAAGAAAACTAAATGCTAGAATATTAAATTAATATAAAAGAAAAAAAAAAGAAAAAAAATAAAATACTAGAATTTAAATAAATGTAATATTGACTTTTAAAACTATTTTTATGTAAGTGCATTAGATTATAACAATAACAACATTATTTATTGTATTGTTAAATTATGCTAGTACTAATAAATGAATTAAAATAAAAAAAATGTGCTAAGTGTGGGTGTGTAATATGAGTAAATAAATAAAATGAACAAATAATATAAAATTGAATTTATGGCATGAATTAAGCAATTTAAACTAAGCACATTACTTATAAATTAAAATAAAATCTAATGATTTAAATAAATATGTAAACGATGTGAGAATGTATACGGAATACCTGGATTGCTAAACGAATCCTCAAGTTAGGGGAAATAGTGTTTCAGTGATCTAATCCTCGGTTGGTGATCCAGGTTAGAGCTTTAGGACTTTGAAGACTCGATTTGTGGTATTTTGGCAGGGGTTCGACGTCGAGGCTTGGAATTGCTCGGCGTCTCGGCAGAACTTCACTCTCAAAACCTCACACTCAAATTATGTCCTCAAAAACCTACCAAAAGTGCGGTATTTATAGAATTTATCAGTCAACGAGATGCTACCACGTTTAAGGAACACGACGGGCCATTTGGAGTTGGCGGCCGCCACAATGTGAGTTGGCGGTCACCATGTTGAAAAACGTTCCACAAGGTTCTATTGGCGATCGCCACAATAGAAGTTGGCGGTCGCCACTTTTGGCTAGGGTTTCCACAAGGTTCTATTGGCGGTCGCCACAATAGAGTTGGCGGTCGCCATGTTTGGAATTTCTTAGATAACAAGTTATTGATTTTGAAGGTTTTTGATTGCTTATGGTTCAAACACCGAGCTTAGATCACCTCCCGAAAATCGAACTGAGGCACCATTTCAACCGTTTTTATCATCGGATTCACCTAAGATTAGGCGGGGTCAAATTGGAGTGTCTACACCGCTACATTGAACCATGGGATCGTCAACTCCATTGTGGCGATCGCCAATAAAACCTCTTGGAAGCTTCACCTTTTTATGGCGATCGCCATGTTCATACCCGGCGATCGCCAACTCCAACCTGGCGACCGCCAACTTGTATAGTGGCGACCATCATAAGAAGCTTCTGGAACCGTTCAAAAGTGGCAACCGCCAACTCCTAACACAACGATCGCCAACTCCAAAAATCCTAACGTGTCCCAGAACGTGCCAGCATCTCATTGGTTGAAGAATTCTATAAATACTGTACCTCCTGGTACGTATTCAGGACAGAAAATAAGAGAGAAATTTAGAGAGAGAAGCTTTGCCGAGTCGCCGAGCAATCCCGAGACCCGACGCCGAAGTCTTGCCGAAATACCAAGAGTCAAATCCCCGATACCGAAATTCTAAAATCCTAGCTTGGATCATCGCTTGATGACCGAATTGCCCATCACCACTCCCCGACTTGAGGATTATTTAACGATCCAGGTACTTTGCTTGGATCTCCAGTCTTTCTAACTCCACTTTCTACCTCGTTGGAGTGACCGTGTTAATTTGATTATTTTATTTTAATTACGTTCTTACATTGCTTATAATTGCTACGTTTATGTTTGAATTCAAGTTTTAGCTTATCTAACTTACTTGTTTTGTTAATTTGTTTACTTGCTTCAAGTTTATTAATTGATCAATTAGTGCTAACATAATTTGAAAATACGACTAAATAATGTCGTTATTGTTATAATACAAGTACTTACATATATATAGTTGTAATTGTCAATACTACACGCATTTAATGTTAATTTTTCTTTTAATGTTAGTTTAATGTTTCATTGCTAGTACCTTTTTTTTCTTTTCTTTTTTTAATATTAGTTAATCTTTAATTTAATGCCAATTTTTTTTCTTTTCTTTTTCTTGTAATGTAGTTTTATTTTCCGTTTAATAACCTATTTCTTTTTGTTTTCTTTAATGCTAATGTTCTATTTTATTTTATTTTTTTCTTTTTAATATTAGCTTAATGCTCTTTCACTAGCATTAATTTAATGTTCCTTTACTAATTTTTATTTTCTATTTTTTTTTCTTTTAATATTAGTGTAATTTTCTTTTTCTTTTTATTACTAGCTTTATTTTTCATATAATGTTCCTTCTTATTTTTCTTTTAATGTTAGCTTAATTTTTCTTTTATAGTATTTCTTTTATTTCTTTTTCTATTTCTTTTCTTATATCTTTATTTGTTAAGCATTAAAACTCTATCAAAATTCTTTAATTTAGTTTTTCTTTCTTTCATTTTTTTCCTTTTATTTTATTTTGTAAAGCATTAAAATCCTTTAGAATCTTTAAATTTTGGTTTCATTTATTTCTAATAGCACTTACTTTATTTGTTTTCTCTTTTATTTTGTTTAAACATAAAATTCATAAAAAAAATTTATTAGTTTTATTTTTGTTTTATGACAGAGGAACCACCTTAAGGCCCTTTGGACCCACCCCTAAAGCATAAACCTCTTGATACCTGCAATCACCTGCAAACCACAGATATCGGTTAAGTTAGAGCGCTTCTACTGGGAGTCGAACACAAGAACTCTGGGTTTACAGCTGGTCCCAGTGACGACCTTAAACTACTGGGCTACCCTAGCGGGTTATTAGTTTTAATTTAACTTCCTTTTAATAGTATTTTATTTATTCCTCATTTCTTTTATTTTCTTTAACATGGATTCAAAAATATTTTAATCATTAGTTTAGTTTTCTTTCACTTCTTTTATTCTTAGTTAGAATTTAATATTTTAAAGCATGTTTCATGTTAATATAATTTTAGGTTATTTTGGTAATATGCATTTAGCATAATTTGTTCTTGTTTTTATGTATGTCTTATTTACTTTTTATTTTAAATTTTGTTTAGAATAGTTTAGTTTGCTTTGTAGTAATCCATGTTTATGTAATTTTAGCAATTTCTAGCATGTTTTTGTTCTTCTATTTAAATCATGTAACTTAGGTTGTTTTCGTGAAATTACATGCGGGTATACTCCAAGTATCATTTAATTAGAAATGGCATGTCGTAGGATTTAGGACTTTTCTTTATTTGCTTTATTTGGCATTCTATATACATATTATATATTTTTATATTTAATTTTGGATGTTCTCTCTTTGCCTCCACTTTCTTTATTTGCATGCATTTGAGAAATCTGATTAGATAACTAATGATGATTAGTAGAGTCCAATTTTACGGTTGGGTGAATGACGTACCTAACACCTTTCCGAATTTGTACCCTAGCCCCTGAACCCCTTTTCTCTAGTTAAATATTTTAATGATCAGTAGCAATTTTTGTTTTTCTTAGTTTTTCTAAAAAATTAAGTGGCGACTTTATTTTTAACGAAAATGGAGTTTTCAAAATTTAACTTTCAAGGTGTTAAAATATTTTTGAATTTTTTTATTTTTGAATATGTTCCAAAAACTCCAAAATCTTGACGCTATAGTATTTTCTGGCGACACTGCAGGGGACTGATTTATAAATCAAATAAGAGGGCTAGACTTAAAAATATCAGTGGTTCTTAATATGTATTTCTCATTTGCATTCTCGCATGCATGTGCATTATTCTTCAACCCCCTGCCTGGTCGACCCGATGCCCCAAACTTTCATTCGTTTTGGGGGTTATTGGGAAGGCGGGTAACCCTTATTGACTGTACGCTTTCATATGTGCAGTAAAAGAATTCGGACATACCGTTTGATCATGTCCTGCACCACTCCAGGCATGAGAGGTATATATCTAGCTCTATTTAGAAGGTACCCTGTTCGATTGACCAAAATTGGCCTTTTGCATATAGTAGCTTAGAACCCTCTATTAGGTGTTGCTAACCCTAGTAGAATTATATGTTTTGTTAATTGTATGTTTTGATTGCGTTTGTTAGGATTTTTTGTTTGGCTTGGGCTAGTTACTTTTTCGGGTTCGGCCCAGATTTTCTATTTTCCTTTGTTGTATAAGTTAGCTTTTCATTCGGGTTCAAACTCGGGTTTTGTTCTTCCCATTGTTTAGTTTTCACACCGTAGTTTTCTTTCCAGGGTCATGCCCATGCTTGGTTGGCTTTGGAGCCTCTAGGATAGTTTTTCTCTCTTCTGGGTTCTTTCTGAGTTATTGGTTTCTCCCCCACTCTTGTTTATACTTGCTTTCTTCAAACCTTCGTTGTACCTTTGTGAGCTAGTCCTACTTTCCTATAGGAGTGCTGCCCATTAGAATCGTAGATCAAATCGGTCTTTTAATTGTTAGAACTGTTTCCTTACCGGAATGTTGCCCGAATCTCCCTTCTAGAATTTAGTCGATCCCCTTCTTAGCTATCATTTTGGTTTTTGGGTCGTCCAGTTGTTATGCTGTCATTATGAGCCCGGCATGGGCATTGTTTCAGCTTCTGTGATTATCTGCTTATGGTTTGCTATTTTGGGTACTTGGGATGTTTGCTATCAGTTGTCAGAATTCTTGATTGAAAAGTGTTTGATACTGATTATTCTGCTTTTGGGATCCAAGTGTTCTTTGGGTTTAGATCATTGAGCCAAGAAGATTATAGACGACACGTGTCTGGGCTAGGTTAGTGAGAGGAAGACTCTAAAGGATATCTAAACAATCAACTAAATTATCTGAAATGGTAGAAAATGAGGTGAATCTAACAGCCCTAATGACGGTGATCACTGATATACAGAGAGCCATAGAGCAGTAGACCCAGGCTCAGGTGCAATGTCAAGCGTAAATCCAGACAATTCAGGCCCACCTACCCAACATAAATGGACAGTTCGAAGACACGAATGAGAACGGTGAAGATTTCTAGGATGACAACCAAGGACAAGACGCACCACAGGTTGCTGTGCCACCATGGATTCCCCGCCCGATCTTGGTAGAAGAGTAAAACACCGCTCAATCTAGGGAGTCTGCACTGGCGAAGAAGATTGACCAGATGGAAAAAGTCTTGAGAAAGGCCAAAGGAGTCAAAGAATACATGCTTGACGTAGGAGGACTCTACTTGTTCTCAAACACCAAACTTTCGGATAAGTTCAAAATGCTCGACATGGTGAAGTTCGACGGGACTGAAGACCCTTGGAAACATTTGAGAATGTATATTGGTACTCTATCGCCAATGAAAATTGATGACCAGCTGAATGCCTAACTCTTCCACCAATCTCTTTCTGGGGTAGCTCATAAATAGTTCCTCTCTCTCGATGTAGCAAAGACAAGAATCAGGGAAGACACAGTTACATCTTTTGTCGGCTAATACAGCTATAATATCCAGCTAGATGTAAGCACTTGGGAGCTAGAAATCACTTATCAAGAAAGCAGAGAGTTATTTGTGGACTTTTCGACTAGGGGGAGAGAAAAAGCAACTAAAATGACAAATCAACCAACAAAAAAGGAACAGGTGAGGATTCTAGTTAATAATTTGCAATCTCCTCTGAAGCGTTATCTGATCACACAGTCGCTCTCCACATTCGAGTAGTTGTTTGATGTCGTGGTACAGATTGAAGATGCAATCCAGTCTTGTGATATCGTGGAGGTCGAATCGAGCCAAAAGCTAAAAAGATCTTATCCATCTACCAACCAAAACCATCTCACCTCTTCCACTAACCTTGCATCTCGCTCTAACGAGGTGAATTTGCTAAACCCCCAATCAGATTGACTGAATTTTTCACCTTCATCACCTCCTTCCAGAAATAACCAGCCATCGCAGCTAAAAATGCCAATGAGAGTTTTCACTCCCCTTAATATCTCTCTGACCACGACCCTTAATCAACATGTCGAGAAATGGCTGATAAAGCTTTTTGATCCAATGCCGCCTCCTAACCCTTTACCGCTACGCTACAATCCTACCTAATATTACTCATACCATTAGAGCCATGGACACCCAACGGACAACTGTCTGAAACTCCGCCATGACATTTAGGATCTCATTGACAATAAGGTTATTCTACCTCCATATGCACTAAATGTCACAGCTAATTTTTAAATTTTTGCAATTTATATGATCTAAGTCTTGAGTCAAGTCAGAGTCTTGTAAGTTTTTGCTTTATTTAGATTAGTTGGATGTTGAGTTAAAGAGCACGTCTGTCTGTGCACTCTCTTATTTTTTGCTTTCGATTTTGTAATCTCTACTCTTTTTGATATTAATGAAATAAATGAAGGTTCTAATTATTCTGCTTTGCTTCTTTTATTTTGTACCCTTTCTGATGATTTTGAATTCAAAGGGGATGTCCCTGAAGAATTAAAAACTTTAATGAAAAGAGAAGAAAAAATGTGTGCCCAACCAATAATTGAAGAAATTTTATCAATAAATCTAGGTAATGAAATTAACCCACAAATTGTCCAAATTGGTTCTTTTTCATTTTTAGTTGAACGTGAACAATTAATGATTTTATTAAAAAAATTCAAAGATATTTTTACATGATCATACGAGATATGCCCGAAATTGATCCTGATATTATCCAACACCATATCCTTTTGTATCCTGATGCTAAACCGGTCAAATAAAAATTGAGAAAGATATGGCTAGAATGGGCTTTGAAGATCAAAGAATAAGTCACTAAGCAGATCAACACTGGATTTCTTATGGTAACCAAGTATCTGAAATAAGTGACCAACATTGTGCCAATTTTGAAGAAGGATAGATGCATCAGAGTCTGTGTAAATTTTCAAAATCTCAACAAGGTTAGTCCAACAGATGATTTTCTATTACCACGCATTGACATCTTGGTAGATAGCACGGCGGGGCACGCTCTTTTATCATTTATGGATGAATTTTTCAGGTATAATCAGATCTCAATGGACCTTGAAGACAGAGAACAGATGGCACTTATTACACCGTGCGGCACCTACTGTTATCATGTGACACCATTTAATTTGAAGAATGCAGGGGCAACCTACCAAATGGATGCCAATACCTTGTTGCATAACATGATACACAAGGAAGTCAAAGTGTATGTAAACGATATGATTGTAAAGTCCAAAAGATCAAGACGGTCATATCATAGTGCTACAGAAATTCTTTAAAATGATCAAGAAGTATAAGACGTGGCTCAACTCGTAGAAGAATGGCATATGAATCGGAAAGAAGAACTTCTCTTATTCGATGAAAGACGACTACAAATTCTGTTCAACGTATAAGGGTATCAAAAGAAGATAGCCAAAGCATACCCAGGACCTGAGAGAAGGTGATTTGGTTCTTAAGGAAATCAAGGCTCCTATTTTTTATCACAGAGAAAAATTTAAGCCAAATTGAGTCGGGCTGTATCTGATCAATACTATTATGATTGGTGGTGCTGTAATCATCATGGATCTGGATGGTAACACGTTCTCTACTCCAATCAACTTGAACTAGCTCAAAAAATACTACCTTAAAGAGAAAAATAAAATAAGATAAAAGCTTGCTGGGTTGAAAACTAAAAAGATGACCCAGGAAAAAGTTAGAGCAGCCCGTAAGGCTGAAATTCTAAAATAGTGACCTTGGCAAAAGTTAGGCTATCACAGAAGGAAAGTGTCAATACCCGAGAGTAAATCGAGCTCGAACTATGTTTCGGCCTGATTCCATTTTCTGGGATACGTATGAAGCTTCTTTTAAGAAGTCCGGCCACCTTTATTTTAGCCATCTTTGAATCCGAGTAATGATCAATGTAAATTTATTTTTGAGTTTTGCTAAAAAGTTGTTTAATTGCAAGAATCGAAAAACTTTAAATAATTGGAAACCTTTTTCAGATAAACGTGGAATTTTTATTATTTCAGCTGTAATCACAAGGTTTTGAAAATAAAGGGCGGGCATGCAAATCCCAAACTTTAAATAAAGAAGAAAACTAGAAAATCCTAAAAGCAAAATAGATCTCTCAGATCATCCTCCTCTTCGCTTCTTGTTTTTCTCCTTCTTCTTAGTTTTTGTTCTCTTTATCCTGTTCCAACCACGCCTTATACTTCTCGGGGAGCTCAGTGTGAGGCAACTCCTACAGCTCCATCAGTGAACGAGATGGCCAAGCCTCTAGATACTGCACTAGAAATGGGGCCTAAAGGAAAGATAAATTAATATCCGTACGCCGTGAAATATAATCTGACCTCGACCAAACAGCCTCATGATCTGGTGTGGATAATAGAAAGTGGACAGCCGTAGACCAATCAGCAAGACATGTGGATGGTCCATAACGGTCAAAGTCATAAAAGGATCTGCCACTAGGAGCACTATCAAGTAATGTCTCTTCCAGTCAGTAAAGGAAGATATTGTCTCCAAGCTACCTCAGTACTACATATCAGATAAAAAAGACGATAAGCAAAGACAACAACATTGTATCCTTTCAAACCCTCTTTTAGTAGAAGATTTACTTTCTCTATTAGCTAGATCTGATAAGAGAAAAAAGAGGTAAGAATCGAGAAAATCAATAAAAAGAGAGAAGAGCGATAAAATCTGAGAGAAATCAGCAAAAAGAGGGAAGAGCAGTAAAATTCGAGAGAAAATAGCAAAATGAGAGAAGAGCGGAGAAAATGAGAGATTTGAGAACTACCGGCAAAAGACATGATTACACCTCGGTGGATAGCACAAGACCAATCAGGGTCTCAGCCAAAACTAGGGGCACGAAGTCTTTCTCTGCCCTTATTTGCTCAGCAATGTCCACCAGACTAGTGCTAACTCAACCGTTACAGGAAATCAGAAGGCACCGAGCAAGTAGACAGATGCACAGAATATAATGGCACCGCAACTAAAAGTTGAAGTCACCAAAAGCATTGATAGGACAAAATCTGTGTCCAGTGAATCCTCATAGATAAAGAAAGAAACTTTTTGACCACAAGGATGCATGATGAACATGGAAGGTATTAGCATGAATTCCTGCGGGACGAAATTAAGAATGACGGTGAATTCCTCTAAAGTGGGGCATAACTTTTCAAGACCAAAGAAGAAAACATGAACCCGTGGATCCTAAAAGCTGTGTAGTAGCCCTTAACAATGGTTCGTTGATCCAAGCCCTGGTGCGCCAGGCAAACTTCTTTCAAATCCTAGTCATATGCGAAGTGTTGTCTAGGTTTTAGGTTCGCAAAATGACCCCTAGGTTCCTTAAGCCCTGGTGCGCCAGATAAATCTTTCAAGCTCAAAAGATTAGGCACCCTAAGTCCTGGTGCGCTAGGAAAATCTTTCAAGCCCTAAAGATTAACCACCCTAAACCTTGGCACGCCAGGCAAATCTTTAAAGCCCTAGATAAAGTAGGCACCTTAAGCCCTGGCAAGCCAGGCAAACCTTTCAAGCCCTAGAAAACTAGGCACCCTAAGCCCTAGAACGTCAGGCAAATCCCTCAAGCCCTAGTACGATAGGCATCTAAATTTTTAGGTCTTAACTCGATTTATTAATTCGCGATTTTCTTCTTGATAAATTTAACTATAAGTCGTAACTTAGCTTTTTGTTAATTTTATCCCGTTTTCATTCCGAATTTTTTGGTCTTAACTGAGACCTATTAATTCGTGATTTTCTTCCCGATAAATTTAACTTTAAGTTATAACTTGGCTTTTAGTTATTTTTATCTCGCTTTTATTTCGAATTTTTAGGTCTTAACTCAACTTATTAATTCGTGATTTTTTGCCCGATAAATTTAACTTTAAGTCGTAACTTGGATTTTAGTTATTTTTATCCTGTTTTCATCCCGAAATTGTGAGGTCTTGACTCGATCGATCAATTGTTTTCCCAGTTAGGATAAATTATAGGATTTTGACTCAATCCTTTTAATTATCTGATCCACAGCTAAGGTCTTAGGTCTTGACTCGATCTTTGACTTGCTTGTTTGTTCCCTTGAGATCTTGACTCGATCTTTAGGAGTTGTTCGATCATATCAGTGCCTACATCATACCAGCATCTGCATCATGTTAGTAGCTGCATTATATTTGTTATTTTACATCATTACATTTTGTCCCGTGAACTACGTTTTGGTCTAATCCCTAGTAAAGGGATACGTAGGCAGCTCGATAAAAATTCGAGTACGACCAACATCATATGTATGCTTGTATGTTTGTGGCCTAAAGATTGACGACTCGGTTAAATGAATGTTGTCTTTGGATCTTTGATATAACTTGCATCACACGTTGCTATGCAAGTTATATCAAAGAGGGGAAACTGTAGACATCCCAATTTGACCCCGCCCAATCTTAGGTGAATCCAATTATGAAAACAGTTGGAATGGTGCATCAATACAATTCTTGAGAAATGATCCAAGCTCGACATTTGAACCCAATCATCAAAACTTTTAAACCAGTAAAATCATCATTGAATCGCTATATTGAACCATGGGGTCGCCAACTCCATTGTGGCGACCGCCAATAGAACCTCTTGGAAGCTTCACCTTTTTTGTGGCGATCGTCGTGTCCATACCCGGCGACCACCAACTCCAACCTGGTGACCGCCAACTTGCATAGTGGCGACCGTCATAAGAAGCTTTTGGAACCTTTTCAAAAGTGGCGACTGCCAACTCCTCACATGGCGACCGCCAACTCCAAGAATCCTGACGTGTCCCAGAACGTGTCAACATCTCATTGGTTGAAGAATTCTATAAATATCGTACCTCCTGGTACGTTTTTAGGACAGAAAATTAGAGAAAAGTTTAGAGAGAGAAGCTCTGCTGAGTCGCTGAGCAATCCCGAGCCCCGACACCGAAGTTCTGAAATCCTAGCTTGGATCATCGCCCGTGGACCGAATTGCCCATCACCACTCCCCAACTTGAGGATTCTTTAGCGATTCAAGTACTTTGCTTGGATCCCCAGTCTTTCTAACTCCATTTTCTATTTCGTTGGAGTGACCGGGTTAATTTGATTATTTTATTTTAATTACGTTCTTACATTGCTTATAATTGGTATGTTTATGTTTAAATTCAAGCTTTAGCTTAGCTAGCTTACTTGTTTTGTTTATTTGTTTACTTGCTTCAAGTTTGTATATAAGTCTCAAAAAGATATGGGTCCGGGTCTCACAACTATCCCCCTTAAGAAATTTCACCCCCGAAATTCGCTACAAGGTCACAAAGGAAAAAGCTCCGGGTATCTAGCACGCATCCCCAACTCTAGCTCCCATGTAGCTTCTTCAACCCCGTGATGAAGCCATAGGACCTTGATATAAGCAATTGTTCTGCCTCGCAACTCTTGCTCCTTTGTATCAAGAATCTTCACCGGACGCTCCTCATAAGCGGCATCCTCATCAACCCGTAGCTCGACCCAATCTAACACATGTGAAGGATCAGGCTCGTACCTCCGAAGCATATAAACGTGAAACACGTTGTGCACCTATGCTAACTGAGGTGAAAAAGCCAAACGATATGCAACCTCTCCAGTCCTGTCAAGGATCTCAAAAGGTCCAATGAAACGAGGTGTTAGCTTCCCGCTACGACCGTATCTCATCAAACCTCTATGTGGTGAGACCTTCAGAAACACATGATCCCCCACTGCAAACTTTAAGGGTCGTCTCCTCTGTTCTGTATAACTCTTCTGTCGACTCTGCGTTGTCACTAGATGCTGACGAATCACTACGATCTTCTCTGTCGTCCCTCGCACCACGTCGGGTCCCAAGACTGTGGTCTCTCCCACGTCTGTCCAACACACTGGTGACCTACACGGCCTACCATACAAAGCCTCATACGATGCCATCCCAATGCTGGACTGATAGCTGTTGTAGTATGCAAATTCTGCTAACGGTAGATGATCTTTCCAAGAACCTCTAAAATCAAGTACACATGCTCTCAACATGTCCTCAAGAATCTGAATGGTTCTCTTAGACAGACCATCTGTCTAGGGGTGAAAAGCAGTACTGAACATCAAGTTCGTCTCCAAAGCCTCCAGAAGACTCTGCCAAAAGCGCAATATAAAGCACGGATCTCGGTCAAAAACAATAGATACTAGCACTCCATGCAAGTGGACTATCTCTCTGACATATAATCTACTCAGTCGGTCCATCGAGTCCTTCATGCGGATGGGAAGAAAGTGTTCAGACTTTGTCAATCTATCAACCATGACCCAAACGGCGTCGTGTCCCCTATGTGAGCGAGGAAGTCCTGACACACAGTCCATCGTGACATTCTCCCACTTCCACTCAGATATCAGTAATGGCTGTAGCAATCCTCCCGATTTCTAGTGCTCCACCTTTACCTTCTGACAGGTAAGGCATCGTGAAACAAAATGAAGTACGTCATTCTTCATTCCTATCCAATAGAACTGATGACGTAAATCATGGTACATCTTCGTGCCTCCAGGATGTACTGCAAGGCGAGAATGATGACACTCACGTAGGATATTCGAACGGCATGACTCTAGCACAAACAACCTCCCTGCCAACCATAAACTCTGGTCTGAACCTATAACCCACCCTGATGTATCCTCTCCACTAGTAATACGATCTCGTATCATCTGAGCTTCTTGATCTATGTGCTGAACCTCTAACACTCGTGCAATCAATGCTGGTCGTGAAACTACTGAAAATAAGGTGGCCCCCGTCGCTATCTCTCCAAGCATAACCCACTCACGTATAGCCATAGATGTTAACGACCCGTGAGACCTCCTACTGAGCGCATCAGCCATAACATTGGTCTTCCCAGGATGATACTGCAAATCAAAATCACAATCCTCCAACAACTCCATCCATCGTCATTAGCGCAAGTTCAGGTCCTTTTGCAAAAACAAGTATTTCAGACTCTTGTGATTGGAGAAAACCTCAAAATGCTCACCATAAAGATAGTGACGCCATGTCTTTAAGGCAAAGACCACGGCTACCAACTCCAGATCGTGTGTCAGGTAGTTCTTCTCATGGATCTTCAACTCTCGAGAACCATAGGCTACAACCTTCCCTTCCTGCATCAAGACATAGCCCAAACCGTCATGTGATGCATCACAGTACACTGTATACCCTAAGTCTCGCTCTGGGATAATCAACACTGGTGTGCTAGTCAACCTCGTCTTCAGCTCCTGGAATGCCGATTCACAAGACTCACTCCAAACAAACAAAACTCCCTTCCACGTCAAACGTGTCATCGGTGTAGCAAATCTCGCAAAGTCCTTCACGAACCGTCGGTAGTAGCCGGTCAAACCCAAAAAATTACAGATCTTAAAGATGTTCTTCGGTCGCTCCCAACCTGTCACAGCATTTGTCTTCGACGAATCCACAGCACCCCGTCTATCGACACTACGTGTCCCAAAAACCTCACCTCAGACATTTAGAACTCACACTTCTCGAACTTCGCATACAAGCGATGCTCTCTCAAAGTCTACAGAACAATACGCAGATGGTCCTCGTGCGCCTCTCTAGTGGGTGAGTAGATGAGAATATCATCAATAAACATCACCACAAAACTGTCTAAATAAGGATAGAAGATCCAGTTCATCAAACCCATAAACGTAGCAGGAGTGTTCGTTAGACCGAACGGCATAACCAGAAACTCATAGTGACCATAGCGAGTCCGGAAGGCAGTCTTCGCTATGTCCTCATCCCTAATCCTCAACTGGTGGTATCCTGATCTCAAGTCAATCTTCGAGAAGCAGCTCGACCCCTTCAACTGATTAAACAAATCGTCGATCCTCGGCATAGGATACTTGTTCTTTAGAGTCACCTGATTCAGCATTCGGTAGTCATTACACAATTGCAAGGATCCATCTTTCTTCTTTGCAAAAAGAGCAGGAGCTCCCCACGGTGAAATATTCGGGCGTATAAACCCCCTATCCAGTAACTCCTGAAGTTGTACCTTGAGCTCACGTAGCTTAGCGGATGCAAATCAATAAGACGGTATAGATATGGGAGCAGCTCTGGGAATCAACTCAATAGAGAACTCTACCTCACGGTTCGGTGGCAACTCATATAAATCGTCAGGGAAGACGTCTGGATAGTTGCAGACCACCGAAGGTAACTCTCCTTGAGTCCCAACTCCCTCATCCAACATGAGAGCTGCAAAGAGGGAACCCAAGTTGCCCTGGTTCCGTACAGTGCCGGGCATAGATATCAAACCCTCATCCCGGTCACCCACAAAGCAAAAATAATCTCCCATTGGTGTACAAGTCGTTACCCTTTGTCGATCGCAATCAATAAATGCATGATAGATAGTCAGCCAATCCATCCCTAGGATGACAACAAACGCGGTCATGTCTAAAATGATAAAGTCGAATTCTAAACAATGACCGGGGACCTCCAACACGCAGGATCTACAAACAAGACTCAACGTCACACTCCCACTAACTGGGGTCTCCACACTCAATGTACTACCCAATCAGTTCATTTCCAACCCTAAAGCCGATGCAAAAGTATATGATATAAATGAATGTAATGCTCCGGTGTTGATAAGAACACTGGCCCATGCTCTATAGACTAGAAGAGTACCTCTAATCATGGAGGTGGTAGCAACAGCATCGGGCACGACCGGTGCTCTGGATGAACTGGGATCTGCAAGAACATAAGCTCTAACCTGTCCACTGCAACCCTGAACTGTCGACTGTCGGCCCGACCGTACCGAAGCGCCCCCTTCTGCGAATCTAGATGGCTAGCGTCCCTGAGCGGATGGGGTAGTAAGTGCTCCAGCTATACTCCTCATACTCCCTCCTCTGGGGCAATCCCTATGGAGGAGCCCAGCATGGCCACATCACAACACACCACTGGCCCTCTTCCCTGCGCCTACAACTGAATCGACGTCGGACTCCGGCACTCTGCCGCACGATGCCCTGGCCGTTGACATCTAAAGAAAACAGATTCCTTCTTCTGCTCTGACCTTCCTGTTGAAAATGTGGGAGACACAGATGCAAAAGACTGCGGCGGATACGACCCCACCGGATGAGAACTCGGACCAGATGTCCGCCAGTGCTTGTACTCCCTGCGCCCCTGAGACTGTGCGCGTTCCCCTCCTTGTTGACCCTGACTATCCCTGTCTCTACGCCTCTCATTCAGAGTGTCATCCACCATCATGGCCATCTGTACCAACTCTGTGAAGACCTGCATCTGGAATGCTGCCACCCTATCTCTGATAGCGGGCCTCAAACCACTCTCGAATCGCTTCGCACGAAACTCGTCAGTAGGTACGATCTCTTGTCCAAACCGAGATAAACTGGTGAACTCAGCCTCATACCCCACCACTGACATCATCCCCTGTGTCAGAAATAGGAAGCCCTCTCTGTAGCGATCACTCAATGTCGCTGGAAAGAATTTCTCCAGAAATACCTTAATGAATGCCTCACATGTGCCCCCAACTGTAATCTTGGCGAACTTTCACCACAAATGAGCACTCCCCCTCAACTGGAAGGCAGCAAAGGTAACCCTCAGATCATCTTCCTCAATCTGAAGCGTATCTAGGATCCTGGTGATCAGCTCTAGCCATTCAGTGGCTACCATGGGATTGGGATCCCTAGAAAAGGTTGGGTCCATACGGTGAAACTCACGCATCGCGATCGTCGCCCTCGACTCAGGTACATTCTCCCTTCCCCTGGTGGCCTTAGCCAGTTGCAGGATGGAGCTAACTATCTCACGCAACAAATCTCCCTCGGCAACAGGTCCTTGTGGTGCATTAGCATCCCCAACATCTGGGACTGGGATGTCCATTCGGCCAAAACCACGGCCACGGCCTCGACCTCGGCCTCGTCCTCCTCACGTGGACATTACTCTATACGAAAGCAACATAATAGGGTAAGCATCCATACAACATGTGATTGCTAACACAAAAGACATAACTCACATAAGCATGCTAACACATAGCCACTTAAATTATGTCATCACATCTCACATACCGAGGAGAACCAACAAGAAAAACTCGTCACTTCAGATAACCTACTCAGATTCCTTGCTAGAAATCACGTCAAACGCGTCTCTAACATGGCTCACAAGTTAGTTGATCCAAATGCCTGAAGACAAGACTAATCAATCCTAAGATCCAACCTCTATACACATATATACGCCACAAGCTATCATGCTGATGTTAGGAAAACTCAGTAACACATGCAATCAAGCACACATACATCCTCACAAGGTAATGTACTCTCTTTCCCATGGCTCTCAGGTATTCGAACCTAGAGCTCTGATACCAAATTGTCACGTCCCAAACACCAGGGTCACGTGAAAGCCCACCAAAACACCCATTTGAGAAAATAGGTTTTACAATTGGACATCCAAATACAGAAGTTGAATAAAAGATTTTCTAAATTCTGCTCTCATAAACGATAAACATGCATTCTCATACAAGAATAAGTATATCGCCAAAAGGCGTACAAAACTAGCATTCACAGGCATCACATGTAAAAGTACATGTCTCAAAAGAAAAAACTATAGCAAGTCTTCCATCACCTCTGCAACTAGGTCAACTCTACGTGCTCACCTGAAAATAATTTTACTGCCAAAATTTCACACCATGAGCTAAAATCCAATAGAAAATAGACTGTAAAACTGAAATACAGGTCATGGAATCATATGGTGGGAGCTAACTGGACCACAAAAGCTAAACAGGTTTTTCTTTCAAAAACCACAAGTCTTCCACCTGAAAACTTCACATTTTTCCATCCTTGAAACCATGCATATAATCCTGACAGATATCAAGCCGCGGTTAAGAGAAAGCAGTAAAACACAGTATTCTCCACCCATGGATACACAATCGAGAAGACACGATAAAATGTAATCCTGTATACCGACTCTGCCACACCGATAAAGGTAACAACTATAGACTCTCGTCCATTACCCTAGACCAAAGGGCTTAGTAATGACAAGTTCTATACGGAGTCACGACAACAACACAATTAACGGAAGCAACTGAACCACTCAATTTATGAGAACTAGTCCGAAGGTACAGAGCACCTACTGCTTAATTTACGGGACCTGAGCCCGAGGGTACAAAGCACCCACACACACTCAATTTACTGGGACTAATCCGAAGGTACAGGGCACCTACGCTGTGCACATTTTCAGACTTACACCGAGGACCAATGGAAGCCCAACTCAACCAAACCCACTGTCACGGTACATCTATGGAAAATATTTCAAAACTCGCAAAACAAATATACAACACATGTATATAAGAAGATCCAATTCATGAACCATTGAGATCAAACAAAATATGTAAAAATATATTTTCACCAAAACGTTTTAGAAGTTGAGACTCAACCCCAAGGGCTAGCTCCAGACTTTCAACAAACACGTTTTTCCCCAAAGTTTTTGAAAAAACCCCTTTTTCCATCGATCAATCACCCGAGGAAAGCCCACACCCAATCATCGAACCACTAAAACATCCCCAACAGCCCACACAAGACCCTAGTCAACTGGCCCAAGCCTCCAATCGACTGAAAAACTCTCTAAAAAAAGAGAACCCCAATAGAAGGAATTTCAGTCAACTGACCTCCCAGGTCCAGTCGACTGAACTCATCAAAAGATGATCCAGTCGACTGAGCCTATGCTTGGACTAGCTTTTTTTAGTGACTTTTTGGCTTTTTGGTGTCAAATCATTGCTTTTTGTGTCAAATCATAGCTTTTTTTATAAGTCAAAAAGTAGAAAAAGCTTGGTTTTTTTGTGGGAACCCAAACAAAATGGCTTCTTTTTAGTAGAAAAAGCCAAAAAGCCTGGTGAAAAAGCCAGGCCAAACACAGGCTGAGCTCACAGCTTCAGTTGACTGAATCAGCCCATAAAAAGGTTTTTGCTACGGTTTTGACCTCTAAACCTCAAACCAAGCCTCCAAACATCCTCCTAACACCCTTGGACTTAAACACGTCCAAGCCTCACCCCAAAACCTCGAAAGGAAACTCTCAAAACAAGGTTTCATCCACTGACACGCCGAAAAATGGTTTTAAACCCAAAAACCCGATTTGAAACATAAATCACTTTCATGCATTTTTAAATGGTAGAAACACTTATGATTACACGCAGTACCCTCTAACAGTTATACAGTCTAGGATTCTACTTCAGTGAGTTAAAACATGACGCCTCGATCCAAGTACAAAATTGAGTTTCGTCATAATAGAATTCCATCCAGATGGATTCGTAGACCACGATGCCAATACTAAGGATCAACAGTTGATTTGTCAAAAATCAGGCCCTAGGCCCCCGAGAAGTTAGAGAGAAGGCAGAGAGAAAAGGGAGGAAACTTATTCGTTAAGTTTTGAAAATATCTTTTAAAAATATCTAACTCCAGATATTAGAGACCTGCAAAATATCATTTTTTTTAAATTTTTGAAATTCGCACAACAACTCCCTACAATCCCGGGAACCAACCCCGCATGCTTATTTAAAGGTAAACATGTATCAAAACGAATAAATCATACATCGAACAAAATATATGCGAAAACACATCAAACATACATGTCTCAAAAAGAGATGGGTCCGGATCTCACAAATTCTATACCCCAGCGTACGTTTTCTGGACAGAATTTTAGAGGGAGGTTTAGTGAGAGAAGCTCTGTCAAGTCGCCGAGCAATTTCGAGCTCCGACGCCAAAGCCTTGCCGAAATATCGAGATTCAAACCTTTGACGCCTACATTGAAACGCTAGCTTGGGATCACCATCCGATGATTGGACCATTAAAGCACATTTTCCGACTTGAGAATTCCTTAAAAATCCATGTACTTTGCTTGAATTCCCGATCCTTCTAGCTCCATTTTCTACCTCTTTGGAGTGCTCGAGTTAATTTAATTGTTCCATCTTTATTATGTTTTTGCATTGCTTATAATTGCTTTATTTATGTTTGAATTCAAGTTTTAGCTTATTTAGTTTACTTGTTTTGTTTATTTGCTCACTTACATTTAAGTTTATTAAATCATCTTTAAATAGTACTAATATAATTTTGCAATATGACTAATAATGTCATTATTGTTATAATTCAAACACTTATATGAAAATATTGTAATTGTCAATATTACATCCATTTAATTCTAGTATTTCATTTCTTTTCTTTTTTTTTCTTTTTTTTTCTTTTAGTTAGTCTAATTTTCTTTTACTAACACTCTATTTTGTTTTCTTTTCTTTTCTTGTAACATTAATTTAATACTCCATGTTATTATCTTTTTAGCTTAATATTTTTTTTCTAACTTTCATATTTCATTCATTTTCCTTTTATTTCAATATTAGTATAATTTGTTCTTCTAGCATTTTATTTTCTTAGCTTCCTTATAATGTTCCATTTCGTATTTCTCTTTTTTTTTTTTATATTAGTTAATCTTTAATTTAATGCTAGCATATTTTTTTCTTTCTTTTTCTTGTAGTATAACTTTATTTTTCTTTTAATATTTTATTCTATTTTCTTTTTTTTCATTTTAATGATAGCTTAAAAATCTCTTCATTAGCATTGATTTCTACTAGTATTTATTTTCTCTTCTTTTTTTTTCTTTTAATATTAGTGTATTTCATCTTTTAGCACTTATTTTATCTTTTTTTTTCTTTCATTTCATTAAACCCAAAAATCATAAAAAGGTTCTTAAGCTATATTATTTAAAAGTGTGACTTCCTTATCTTTTGTTCTCTTTACTTTTCATTTTCTCCTTTTCTTTTTTTTTCTTTTATCTTTTTTAAAATACAAAATGTCAATAGTTAGATTTTCTTTTATTAATAGTATTTTCTAACATTTTTATTTTTAGTATAAATTTCTTTTGAAAACTTTCTTTTTATAGGATTTTTATACATCTTTTATTTTTTATTTTTTATTTTTTTATTAATTCACCGTGTTAATGCTGACTCAATTTATTTTGATAACATATATGTTTTAGTCACTTTCTTTGAAATTATACTTTGAATAGTTAGCTTATTTTGTAGCAATTCATGTTTAGGTAATTTTAGTAATTTCTAGCATATTCTTGTTCTTTTATGCAAAGCGTGATAATTTATTTTGATGAAATTGCATGTGGGTGTACTCCATGTATCATTTAACTAGAAATTGTATGCCGTAAAACTTAAGATTTTTCTTTTGATACTTGTTTTATTTGGCGTTTTATATATGTATGTTATGTATTTTTCATATTTGATTTTAGATATTCTCTCTTTACCTTCACTTTCTTTATGCATTTGAGAAATTTTATAAAAAATCAATGATGATTAGTAGAGGCCAACCTTATCGTTGTGCGAACGAGGTGCCTAACACCTTTTTCGATTCGTACCTTTGTTCCATAACCTATTTTTATTAGTTAAACGTTTTAAAGACCAGTAGTCATTTTTGCAATAGTTGTAATGGCCTAGAAGTTGAAATCTCATTTTTAGAATGAAAATAACTTCTAACTTGTTTACCTTGTCGACATGCATCACATACTTTGTCCTTTTTAAATTTGATTTTGGATAACCCAATCACGAATTCTTTTTTCAAAAGTTTGAAAATCAAGTTCATATGTGCATATCTAAGCCTTCTATGTCACAACCAACTATTATCACTCAAGGCAACTAAGCACTTAGTGTTATTCTTAGAAAAATTATTGAGAGTAAATGTATAAATATTTTCATGTCTTTGACCATCAAAGATAACTTTGTTATTTGTTAAATTTTCAATAACACACTTAGCATGATAAAGCACAGCCTTATGGTCTTTGTCACACAATTGGCTTATGCTAAAAAGGTTTTTTTTTTTGGTAATTAATTGTAGCATAAAAGAAAAAAAATACAAGAATCCAAGGGACATACCCCAGGAAGTTACATCATAAACAAACAAAATAAGAAAACAAAGCAACATAAACCACAAAACCCCCCACATGGGAGCGGGGGGAGAAATGCTAACCAAAACAAAAACCACATACAATCCTCATTGAAGAACTATCAACTTAAATGACCAAGAGACGGTTTCTTCTTTTTCTTACCACTGGACGGCTTCGACTGCTCATTCCTCACCTTCTATTGAGATGGAGAAGGAGAAGCTTCATACTCACTGCCCTCATCCGAAAGGGCTAGGGACTGTTGTTTCTTTTTCTTTTTCTTACGCACCAGCACGCTGAAGAAATTTGATGTAAGAGTAACAGATGCCACTTGCTCCATGTCACCCCTCTCTGTTGAAGTCGCAAAAGCTGCATTATTCTTAGGAATCTCACAAGTACCCGCATCCACAAGAGGGGGATGAGCTGTACACTCCACCAAAGAACCAACCACCTCTTGCTTCTTATTGCCCGCATCAGCGGACTTGGGTAACTTCACTCCAACAGCTCCAACCGTAAGCACATCAGCCACCTTGATATTAGCTCCTATTCGTGTAACTTCACAAATGCCCACAACACTAATAACATCAGCTGACTCACAACTCTTCCCCATAGTCACGTCACAAGAGGGAGAATCCAAGGAGGAAAGCATAGAAGGATGGATAGACCTGCCAGCACCTCTGGTGACCTCCTTCCCTCGACCGACTGGAGTCCAATCATCTTAACACTCAATAGGCTTATACTGGCATCGGCTAAGATCATGAACGAACGCTTTACAATGGGAGCAAATCGATGGTAGGCCTTGATACTCAACACTAACTTCCACAATATCCCCTTCACATTGAACCGAAATAGAATGTAACAACGGCTTGGTCGCGTCGACTTCTACACACACCCGCGCAAATGAGATGTGCTGCTTTGTATCCGTTGCCTTATCCAGATAGAGAGGAATACCAACAACACTAGCTATTCTACTCAGACACGCAGAGTTCCAGAACTCGAGGGGTAACTCATGAAATTTTACCCATATAAAAATTTTAGAAAGAGTCTCTTTAGCAAGCTTGAGCCTTTTTTTCCAACGACGCAGAATCAAAAGCCTACCCGAGAAATGCCAAAGCCCCTTTTTCAAAATTTTCTTCATAGCTTCCATACTGTTGAACTTAAAGATGTAGAAACCTTTGTCAGTACCATAGACATCCACCAACCCCTCCTGCCCCCACTACACCCTAGCCGTGGCTCTAACCAAACCAAAAGCGAGGTCTATATCCAAGAAATAGCCCACTAGGCATGGTTCCCAATACTTGTTCTCGACTAAATCACTGTCAATTTCAATAAGCTCAGGATGATTTGGGTCCTTAGATTTCAAAAATTCAAGGTTAGAACGGAAAAAGCTTCGATTCATAAGCAAAGATGCCCAAGATTTTGGTTGAGGCAATTTGTCAAGCACCTTACCTACAGTTTCAGAATTTTCAAAAACCAACTTCCCTTTATATGATCCAGACAGAGGAACCATGGGGCCCCAAGGCCTAGCAACCCCAACAGACGACGCCACCCCTGATGAGGAAAATTCAAATCACGACGACCTATCCGAGCGCCTCCCCGAGATGTGAAGCGCCCGCCACCCCTGCCTCTGGTGGAAACCGAGTGGGTAGCTCTCGGCAAAATACCCAAATCACTGATATCTAAAGAAATCTCCTCTATTCTAAGCTTAAGGTCCTCAGGTAAACAAGCAACCTCAACCGAATCCCTATCATCAAGAGCCCCATCAACGACTTGCGTTAACTGGATAGGCGAAAAATCAGTAATGGAGTTCATACCTGTGAGAGAGGGATCTTTTAGCAGTCCTCCATAGAGATTCTCTAGGTCAGCTTCAATAGCCACAAATTGATCCTTGCCGAGGGGGCTAAGCCCTAGACGTGCACAATTCAAGGCCGGCCCCAGCCCCGACCTTCTGAAAGCCATGGAGTTTCTCTGTTGGTATCTCGCATTCTGGGACTAGGGGCAGAGCACCACTCTCCCTATGGGTTGGAGAAACCCTAGCTCGGTCTCCACCGGATGGGTCTTGAGAGCCATGGTTGATGACGCGATTGGGAGGAGAATCCCTAGTACTTGGGACCTCCGTGTACAGCACCTAGTTGTTAATCTTCATTCACAAACGTAAGAGCCCTAGCGAGAGTGCTGGGGACGCCACACGACCTCACCTACAAACGCACCATAGATCGCACCTGCCAACATAATCACTCCTTGCACAACGTCATGTCAAGTTTTTGCTAAAAATGTTATGTTTCAAACCATCAACAAGCAAAATATTTTTTATAAAAGGAGAAGAAATTTTACCAATACAACTAATTCTTATGATTTTTTCTTTGCTATTTTATCCAAAAATCACGAATCCACCATCTTTTGGTTTGAGAGATGCAAACATCAATTAGTCGCCTGTCATGTGTCTTGAGCAAGCGCTATCGAGATACCACATCCTCTACTTGAATGAGAATTTGAGACATACTTGCAAGTAGAATTAAGTTTTGATTTTTGGTACCCAAATTTTCTTGGGTCCTTTGGTGTTAATTTATTGAGGGTGTGTTCCTTTAGTAATCTAAGTCTTCTTGACAGAATTATTTAAGTATTTTGTGTGTGGATAATGTGTACAGTATGTCCATGCTCATAACAGTGAAAACATGTGGTATTTGTATGATTAGAGGATGCCTTGACAAAAATATTGCTTAAGAATTTTTGTTTCTTCTTGAGTTTATATCCGATTCTAATTTTGTCAAAAATACATTTTCGCATGCCAAGAAGTTTATCTAAGTTGTTATTTCCTTAAATGAACTTGTACACGATTTTTGTAAAGTCCTCAACCTTTTCACTGAAAACTTTATTTTCATCCTTCAAAACATAAACTTGTTTTAATAAAATTGATTTTTCATTTTTCAAAGTTTTAATTTCAGTTGAGGATAAAAGAACTAATTTTTTTAAAATAAAATTTTTTGCACCCATTTTCCTCAACTCATCATACAAATCTTCACATGCACTTTGCAATTCATCTAAAGAAAAATGGTCAAGAGTTACCTCATCATCTTCTCTTGCCATGAGGCATAGATTAGCTACTTCATTTTCTTTCGTTTCATTCTCAGAGCTGTTGTTATCGCAATCGCCCCATGTAGCTATAATGGCTTTTGACGTGTTCAGGCTTTTTACACTCATAGCAGATGATTTTTTCTTTCTTGAAGTTGTTTTTGAATTTGCTTGAGTCGTCTTTGAATTTGGTAGGCTTACCTCGGTGTCTTTCCTTCTTGAAGAACTTTCTTCCTCCTTGTTTCTTATTTCTAAGAAACTTTTTGAATTTCTTTGTGATGAGGGCCATGTCTTCATTCTCATCACTTGAGGAGTCTTCCTCGAATTCTTCATCATGTGTTGAGGATTTGAAGGTGATGTCTTTCTTTTTTTTTTTGTCATTCTCATCGTCCATTTTTATGTTCATCTCATGGGTTATGAGAGAACCAAAGAGTTCTTCTAGACTGAGTGTGCAAAGGTCTTTAGCTTTTTGAATAGCTGTGACCTTTGCTTCCAAACTCTTAGGCATGTACCTATGAATTTTTCTCACCATTTCTGCATTTGTATAAATCTTGTCAGGAGATTTTAATCTATTAATAATGTCTGTGAAGCGAGTAAACATATCAAAAATTATTTCGTCATGCTTCATTTTGAATAATTCATAGTTATGCACAAACATACTTATTTTGGACTCTTTCACTTGATTTGTACCCTCATGAGTAACTTCGAGTATATCCCATATTTCTTTTGTAGTGTCACATGTAGAGATCCTACTAAACTCATTTGGGTCAAATGAGCAATATAGGAGATTCATAGCTTTAACATTTCTTTGAATTTTCTTAATATCATTTTCAGTCCTTTCAGCCATAGGTTTAGGGATGGCAGCCCATTCAACAGTTTTGATGGGTCTTTCGACTCCATTTATAATAACTCGCCAAATGTCATAATCTACGACTTGAATGTAGATTTTCATTCTAGTCTTCTGTATACACCCTAATTTGATATGTGAATTAGATGATAAAAATACTTAGAATGGTACCTTAGTACGATCCTCGAGAAATGATCCAAAACTCGGTAATTGAACCCAATCATCAAAACCTTCAAACTAATGTTGAACGACCAATAACTTGCTATGCAAGTCATTCCCAATGTGGCAACCGCCATGTTCATTGAGCTGACCGCCAATAGAACCTTTTGAAAACCCTAGCACAAGGTGGCGACCGCCACCTCCAACATGGCGACCGCCTACTTCAAAAGGCCTTACGTGTTCCAAAATGTGGCAGCATCTCATTAGTTAAAGAATTCTATAAATATCATGCCCCCTGGTACTTTTAGAGAACAGAAAATTAGTGAGAGATTTAGTGAGAGAAGCTCTGCCGAGTCGCCGAGCAATTCGAGCCTTGACGCCGAAACCCTATCAAAGTACCGAGAGCCGAACCTCCGATCGATACTGAAATCCCATCTTGGATCATTGCCTAAGGATCATTGCCTAAAGATCATTGCCTTAGCAATCCAGATATCTTGTTTGGATCCCGGCCCCTCTAACTCCATTTTCTATCTCTTTAGAGTGACCGGGTTAATTTTATCACTTCCTTTTAATTACGTTCTTACATTGTTTATAACTGTTACATTTATGTTTGAATTCGAGTTTTTAATTATTTAACTAACTTACTTCATTTATTTGCTTACTTGTATTTAGTTATTAATCCATCAATTAGTAATAACATAATTTGATAATACGATTAAATAATGCCGTTATTGTTATAATAGAAGCACTTACATAAAAATGGTTGTAATTGTCAGTATTGCAACCTTTTAATACTAATTTTTCTTTTAAACTTAATGTAGTGTTTCCTTTATTAGTATCTTGCTTTTTTTTCTTTTAATATTATTTAATTTTTAATTTAATGCTAATATGTCTTTTCTTTTCTTTTTCTTGTAATATAGTTTTATTTTTCTTTTAATGCTTTATTTCTTTTTTAATGCTAATGTTCCATCTTATTTTCTTTTATTTCTTTTTTTTTCTTTTTCTTTTAGCATTAGCCTAAATATTCTTTTAATAGCTTTATCTTTCTTTTCTTCTTCCTTTCTTTTTAGTGTAATTTCCTTTTCTAGCATTTCATTTATTTATTTATTTTTTTCTTTTGTTACTAGCTTTATTTTGCTACTTGTCATTTTCTCTAATTAAATTGGTAGTTCTATTTTCCTTTTATAGTTTCTTTTCTTTTCTTTTCTTTTACTTTGTTTAAGCATAAAACCCATAAAAAAAACTTTTAGTTCTAATTTAGCTTTTTTTTAGTATTTTGTTTATTATTCCTTTTTCTTATTTCTTTCTAACATAAATCCAACAATCTTTTAATCATTAGCTTAGTTTTCTTTCATTATTTTCATTCTTAGCTAGAATTTTACATTTCTAAAGCATGTTTCATGTTAATATAATTTTGGGTTGTTTTGGTAGTTTAGGTCATTTTGACTATTTAATGATGTTATTAGCAATTTTTATGTTCATTTGTAGTATGATTTTCATTTAGGAACCTTTGGCATATTCTTTTATTTGAATCATGCAAGCTTATATTGTTTTAATAATATTACATGCGGGTGTGCTATATGTATCTTTTAGTTAGAAATTGCATGTCGTAAGAATTAAGATTTTTTCTTTAGTACTTGTTTTATTTGTCGTTTTATATACATATATTATGTATTTTCATTATTTGATTTTGAAATTTTTTTTTGCCTCAACTTTCATTATTTGCATGCATTTGAGAAATTCTATTAAAAAATCAATGATGATTAGTAGAGGCCACCCTTATGGTTGGATAAATATGGTGCTTAACACCTTCTCCGATTCATATCTTAGCCACTGAATTCTTTTTCTCTAGTTAAATGTTTTAAAGATCAGTAGTTATTTTTGTTTTTCTTAGTTTTTCTCAAATACTAAGTGGCGACTCTATTTTCAACAAAAAGGAATTTTTAAAATTTTGACTTTCAAGAGAGTTAATTACCCCCAAAAAAATTTGACTTTCAAGATGTTAAAATATTTTTTAAATATTTTTGAATTCGCTTATTTTTTACCATTTTTCAAAAACTCCTAAAATCCTGACACCACACCTTTCAATAATTATAATTTGTTCCATTGAACAAGAGAGATCTATTGCTCGATTGACCTTCAGATTGGATAGATCCGATACTAGTGGTTGTCATAAAAACTCTTAGACTATTAAAGCAAGATAAGTAAGGATAGAAGCAATACAAATATTAAAAAAGTTAGGGATAGAGAAATAGAACCAAACACTAAGGATTTTATAGTGGTTCGATTTCTTCCAAACCTACATCTATTAGTCAAGTTACCCCTTGAGTATTTTCACTATAGAGAATGCTTCATGGGCGCTATCCAAGCCTTTACAATTTTAAGATTTCGCTTGAGTAAACGAATATTTACGGGCACATTTAAAAACCTATTTCAGCTTCAAGAAGATTCTATAAAAATAAGTTCATATTTTCTTCTAATCTCTCTTGAACTCTTCTTTGATGAGGTTTACTCACTCACTCAAAGAATAAAATGTGACTCATCCTTAATTACAATAAATAAAGTATACTAATGAGAAACACCTACTCTCTTTATAGAAATGATTTACAATAAATGAGAAGATAAAGAGAGCTAAGGAACAACAGCTAAAGATTCAGCAATAAATAAGAGCTTGAGAGTAATAAAATTGATTCAAACAATAGAACAGTGATTATAAGTCTCTAGAGGGATTAAATGTAGAAAAGTTACTCTTTATATAAGCTCTTGATCATTCATGACCGTTGGAGGTAGGCGGGAGCACTAAATACCAAATATCTAACCATTAAGGTCTGCCGTGAATTTGAAATTCCGTCATAGGTGTTAATACAAATTCCTTTGGTGTCGACACAAAATGTCTTAGGGCGGGTCTTTTCAGTGGTTGGGTCGACACATTTCTTCTTAGGGGTCGACATAATTTCTGTAAGCTTTTTCACCAACAAAAAGATGTTAACACAATTGGATATGGTGTCGACTAATTTGAACTTTTAAAATTCAGGATGAGGTACTTTGTGTCAACTCAAGTCTTATTTGGTGTCGACACTAAATTCTGCAGGAACTCTCGATTCTTTTGTGTTGACACTTTTAGACTTTGGTGTCAACACCAAAAATTCTTCAAGCGAGCTTAGGACTTTTGTGTCGACTCATCTTCTATTTTGTGTCAACACCCAAAATGTACAGGTGACATCGGTTCTTTTGTGTTGACACATTTTTCTATTTGTGTTGACTCAAATTACCAGATACAAAAAGTGAGAAACACTTTTGTGTCGACACAAAATTTGTGTCGACTTATTTTGAGTCCTAAGAGCTTCGGTTCTTTTATGTTGACACAAAATTTATTTATGTCGACATTAAACTTTGATACCTGAAAGTGACTTCATAAAATTGTTAGGGTGTCAAACCATCTTTTGAAAGGTATTGACACACTTGATATGCTTCAATTATACTTTGCCTTTAAAATGTTTGACTTAATTTTTAATTAGGATCAACACAAAATATTCTTATTCAAAAATACTTAAGTGTTTTAATCATTTTAAGAGATTAGTCATTTCTTTTGGTTAAAGGTGTCAACTCAAATGTTCAAAATGTGTTAATACTTTTTTTTTGAAATATAAAATATTATCATTTTAAATCCATTTATTCTTATAAATTGAATTTTAAAAATTATTAAAATCAAAATAAAAAATCCTTGGACTAACAGCTATCAATGCTATTTTTAGCGGTGTTACACCTAAAGAATTCAGACATATATATACGTGTGAAATCGCAAAAGAAGTATGGAATATTCTTGAAACACACGAAGGCACATCAACTGTTAAAATTTCTAAACTTCAAAGGCACACCACAAGTTTTGAAACTCTTCGAATGGAAGATCATGAGACCTTTGATGAATTTTACGTTAGGTTGAGTGACATAGTTAATTCAAGCTTTATACTTGGTGAAAAAAATTTTGAATCTCGCATTGTTAGGAAAATCTTACGGTCACTACATGAACATTTTTAATCAAAAGTTACTGTTATTGAAGAAAGTAAAAATATTAATTCTCTTATAGTAGAACAATTGGTTAGAAATCTTCAGACATTTGAATCTACTCTACAGCAATCTAAAAAATCAAAAGTCGTTGCTTTAAAAAATTTTAAAATTGAGTTAAAGTCTTCAGATGATGAAATTGATATTGATCTTGGGATTATAGCATTTATTGTTAAAAAATTTAAAAAATTTTGTTTTAAATAAATAATCTAACCTCAAGTCAAAATTTGGATATTTTGGTGACAAAAGTAAGAATGTGGTTAAGTTTGAAAAGAAAAATGCTAAAGTTCAAAATCAGAGTATATAGTGCTTTGAATGTTAAAGGTATTGACATATTACACAGAATTGTCCAAACAAATAAAAAAAGAAAGAAAAAGTGTTCACTGTGACGTGGGATGATGAAATTGAATCATCTGAAGATGGAAATTAGTCAAAAATAGAGAATGACGAAGGTAAGTTCATTTTCTTTGCTGCTTCTACAGGATTAAGTAAGTCTGAATTGTCTGATCATGAATCTCGTGCTTCTAAAAGTAATTTTGGAAAAGAATAACCTGATTCTGGTTCTGAATCTAATGAAAAGAATGAGAAAAATTTTCAGTGGGCTTATATTAAACTTCACAGAGAAAGTTACAAAATGACAAAAGGTATCACTAAGTTAACACTGAAGGTTAAAACTATGAAAAAAGTAAATAGCAGTCTAAAGTTCGAACAAATCGAGTCTCAAAATTTGATTTCACAACTAAAAATCTTTAAAATCAAAATGACTGAGAAACTGGTTAGTTCTGACAAACAGAGAATTGAACTCATTGAATCACGTGATTTCCTCAAAACAAATATTTCTAAACTAGAGTTGGAATTATAAGACTCAATTAAGTTCAAGTCTTTGTTTGAAGCTAGTGAAGCTAAATTGAAATGATTGAAAACTGAGGTAACAATTGCTAATACCACTCTAAAGAAATTGAATGCAGGTTCTTTGAGTTTGGATGACATCTTAAGCGTGCGAAAAGTGGTGACAGACTGAAATGGTTTGGGATACGTGGAAAGTACGTTTGGATTAAAAAATATAGTTAAAATCAACTTTGTAAAAGCTATCAGTATGCCTACAGGTAAAGATAAGGTCTTGGACAAGCCTAAGCAAATCAGGACTGAATTGTCGAGAAAACTTGTTCAAAAACAATTACCAAAATCAACTACTTTTCAAAAGTTTGTTCCAACCTGTCATTTTTGTGGTATTTTTAAACATATTATACCTTTTTTGTAGAAAAATAAAATCATTGTCTACATATCAGCATAAAAGAAAAACCAGGAAAGCTGCATCATCAAATCAGACAATTGCATCATAAGACTCTCGGCTAGCTGAGCGCTCGAGCGGCCAACTGGCAGAGAGATGAAAATATTCACTAGCAGTTGTGCGCTTGAGCGGCCCCTATGAGTGCTCGAGCGGACAACTGGCAAAGACCTTATTTTGGCCAAAAACCCAACACTCAAACTAAACCTCTTCCTAAAATACGTGCTATCTACGTTCAAAAATTTGATTTGAAATTCAACGTTGTTCACACTTGTTTAAAAGCTCAAAACTCTTTCATGTGATATTTGGACAGTAGGTGTTCCAGATATATGTCAGGAGATAAGTCCTTATTCTCAAGTATTTATCCATATGATGAAGGACTTGTCACATTTAGAGATGAAAACTCATCTAAGATTATTAAAAGAGGATCCATTGACTCTTTTCAAGGCTACCCAAATTGGATAATGTTCTTCTTGTAGACGGTCTAAAAGCAAACTTACTTAGCATTAGTCAGATATGCGACACACACCATAAAGTTCATTCTACTAAAATGGAATGTCTGATTTTGGATAAAAAGAAAAAACTATTATTCCTGGTGTTCGAACTTCTAATAATTGCTATGGGATTTTTCCTAAGACAGATCAAATATGTCATTCTACAAAAATTGATAAAACAGAATTGTGGCATCATTGTTTGAGCCATATTAATTATAAGGATCTTTTCAGGCTTGCAAATTTTGAATTAGTCAAAGGTATTCCAAAGCTTAGCAGCAATATCAAAGTTGTGTGTAGGCCATGTCAACTAGGTAAACAAATTAAGGTTCCTCACAAGAAAATATATTAGCTTGCTACTCAATATCCTCTACAAATACTTGATATGGATCTTATGGGTCCTACTAGAACAGAGAGTATAGGTGACAAAAAATATATCTTTCTTGCTGTGGATGACTTTTCTAGGTTTACCTGGGTGAATTTTTTGCGTAAAGAATCTGACACTTTTGCTATTTTTAAATTTCTATAGTTTAAATTGAATAATGAACAAAAAGGAAAAAATTAGCATGCCACAAAGATCATATCAAATCATGTTAAGGAATTTGAGAACTCTAAATTCTCAAACTTTTGGGACGAATAAGGAATTCAACACAAGTTTTTCGCTCCCAAAACACCACAACAGAATGGTGTAGTGGAACGAAAAAATAAAATGGTACAGGAGATGGCTAGAGTGATGCTTCAAGGTAAAAACCTTCCTCTCAAGTTTTGGGTTGAGGCCATAAATACTGCCTGTTATGTTATTAATCGTGTGTATTTACAACTTGATACCAAACAAACTACATATGAGCTTTGGAAAGGTAAGAAGCCAAATGTAAAATATTTCAGAACTTTTAGAAGCAAATGGTACATTTTAAAAGATCGTGAACACTTGGATAAATTTGACTCCAGAAGTGATGACGGAATATTTCTTTCCATTAACAGCAGAGCCTACAAAGTTTTCAATTTACATACATCTATCGTTATGGAATCTGTAAATGTTGTTGTTGATGATATAGGAACGTTCGAAGAGGCATTGACACCGAAAGAAGACTAGTCTAATTATCAGATACTTGAAGATTCAGTTCAGCCCACCTCTCTAAAATAATCAGTGGATGCATGTTCGGAAAGTAAAACAACTCTTGAGGAGCAAGCAGTATTGGAACCTTCTTCACATGTAAAGTTAAATCATCCACTGGATCTGGTGATTGGAGAGGTAACAAAACCAATGATAACTCGCGGACAAATGCATAATCAAGTAAATCAGGTAAGTCATTTGTGTTATGTATCAATGATTAAGCTAAAAAATGTATAAGAGGCTCTGACTGACGATTATTGGGTGAATACTATGCATGAGGAACTTGAGCAATTTGTCATGAATAATGTTTGGGAATTAGTTCCTGGGCCTAAAAATGTTAATGTTATTGGCACTAAGTAGATTTTCAAAATCAAGTCTAATAAACAAGGAACTAATGTGAAAAATAAGGCTAGGTTAGTAGCACAAGAGTACACACAAGTAGAAAGAATAGATTTTGACAAAACCTTTACCCCTGTGGCTAGATTAGAATCCATTCGTATTCTTCTTGCTGTTGCTTGTTTTCTAAATTTCAAACTGTACCAAATGAATGTAAAAAGTACCTTCCTAAATGGCCAGCTAAAAGAAGTTGCCTATGTTGAATAGACTAAAGGTTTTCAAGATCCACACTATCTCAATCACATATAGAAGCTCAAAAGAGCTTTGTATGGGCTAAAACAAGCTCCTCAAGCTTGGTATGAACGTCTAACCACATTCCTGGTTAATCATGATTTCATCAAAAGAAGTGTAGATAAGACTCTTTTCATTAAAATGGACAAGAATGATATTTTGGTAGCACAAATTTATGTTGATGACATTGTGTTTAGATCTATATGTGAATCTCTTGCCTTGTGGAATGGCCCCTATATGAAATCATCTGGTGCTAAAGTTGCTTGGGAGGAAGTGTGTGTCCCTCGTAAAGAGGGTGGCCTTGAGATTAAATCTTTGATTTTGTGGAATAAAGCTGCGGTAGCCAAGCATATTTGGTTCCTGTTAACAGGGGGTGATGTGTCCTTGTGGTGCATGTGGATCAAATCTAATATTTTTCGTGGTAAATCCTTTTGGGTAGTTAAGATCCCGCAATTGGCCTCCTAATGCTGGAGGAAGATCCACCAACTGCGACCGTTAGTCAAGCGTTTTTTCCTTTACGAGATTGGCAATGGTGACGATACTTTTCTGTGGAAAGACCCTTGGCATACCTGGGGGTCTTTGGTTGAGGCTAAGGGGTCTAGGATTTTGTATGACTCTGGGATGGGTCTAGATGCCAAGGTTAATCAGATTGTGGATCGTATCTGCTGGAGATGGCCCTCTGCTGTGACCCTGGATCTTTTGGAGATGCGTAAGGAGGTTAGTTTTCTTCCTGATGCATCCCGGTGTGATAGAATCAAGTGGTCCCTCAACGGTAATAAATTCTCTATTTGGTCCCTTTAGGAGGAGATTAGAGTTCATAAACCTGCACCATCTTGGTGTAAACTGGTGTGGTTCAAACACCACATTCCTCGCGTCAGTTTTATTCTCTGGGTCGCGATTAGAGGTCGCCTTAGCACGGGCGATAGGCTTAGAATGTTTGGTCTTTAGTGTGATGTTTGCTGTTGTTTATGCTCTGGGGCTTTTGAGACCCATGATCATCTCTTTTTTGCTTGTCCCTTTGTTCAGCCTATCTAGTCTACGATTTTAGCCAGGTGTGGGGTTAGTTGGTCTGCGAATTCTTGGATGACGTGAAAAGATGCATTTGTCACTAAGGTGATCGGTAAAACTTGGAGTGCTAGCGTCAAGAGATTTGCGTTTTCTGTCTCGATTTATTGTATATGGAGGGAACGTCATCTGAGAAAATTCCAGGGTAAAAAGAAGGGCTGGGAGAGCGTCCTAAAGGATATCTCTGAGATGATGAGAGAGAGGCTTTCCATCCTTAGGAGAGTGTCTGTTTCTCAGACTAATATGGAGATCCAGTGCGAGTGGAGCCTGGGGATGGATATTTTTTCAACTAATGTCAATTATTAATTGCTTCTTGTTTGCTGCAGCTTGGCAGCTTTGCTTGGATGGCTGTGAGTTTAGCTTCTTCCTCTTCTTTGGAGTGCTGAGTGATACAGTCATATTGAGTGAGTGTTTTGTGAGGCCTCTAACATTTTTTCCTGTAAGTTTTTTTTGTTATGCAGATTGGCGTAAGTCTAGGTTGTGTTATCACAACGAGGAGTTTAGTGAGATTTGCTTCTTTTCCTTTGCAGTTTGAGCTATACACTTGTCTGGTCCCTTTTATGAGATTTGCCCTTTTTCTTTGGAGTGCCGAGTTTTCTCTTGCATGCTAGTTATATATCCCCCTCTGGGTGCGTGTGTTTTTTCTGTATTTTCAATGGTTTATTCTGTTTGATTTGTTCAGGTCCTCTTGGCTGCCTGCTCCTAGAAGGAAGAAGCTGCGGGTGGGAGCGTAATTCCTTAGGCTTTGCCCCTTCCTTGGAGATAGCAGCCTGGTGTGCCTTGGGCTTTTGCTGTGCTACAGGTTTTGTTAGAGGCCGCAACCTGTTGACCTCCTGGTTTTATTTTGCTGCTGGTATTATATTTTGTTTTGTTCCAGGTTTTGATCCCTAGCTATGAGAGGTGTTCATAGCTCCTTAATACTTGTTTTGCTTTGTTATCTTGGGCTAGTCTGGTTGTTCTCCTTATCTTTATGTTCGGTCTGTTGGTTGTTGTCCCTCTCCCCTACTATCTTCCTTTCAGTTTGGTGTATATTCCTATGGATTTTTGTATTTAGCCTTCCCCTTACGGCTTGTGTAAGGGTTTGGGTGCGTGTGTGGATGCATGTGTTGTTGGGCTTGGTTATTTTTGGCCATTCAGGTTCGAGTTTGTCCAGCAGGTGGTTTTTTTTTTCCTTTTTGGTGTTGCGGTATTGGCTACTTTGATGGCAGCTTATTTCTCTCTTCCTGGTGGTTTCCTTGTTGCATTGGTTTGCTTTTTGTGATTTTTTATCCTGCTTTTTCCAGCTGTGTTCTCTACCTTGGTCTCCTTTTGTGGAGTTGGTTTTGCATCTTGTTGCTGCGGTTTTGAGTGAGGCAGGTTTTGGTTCCTCTTCACTAGTTCTTGTCCTCCTCACCAGCTCGATTTCTGCCAGCTTTTCAGCTGGTTGTGTTTACTATTTTTTTGCGGTGGCTATCCCCACTTGTTGTTGTTATTTTTTGCTGCTGCGGGTCTTTGAGCTCTGCAGGTTTTTTTGTTTGGGTTTGTGCGCCTGTTTTTTGCCTGGGCGGGTTGTACAATTGCTTTTGTGGTTTGGTTTGTTTTTGGTTTAGTCTGCATAAATTTGCTTCATTGGTTTATGATTTTCTAGCCCATTACCTTTCTTGTGTTATGGTTTAGGCATTCATAGTTTGTTTTATGTTGTTTTTATGTTAGTTCTAACTCAGCTCAAAGCCGTTTGTTTGGTTCTAGCTTAGTCTAAAGATTTTTTGTTTCGCTTTTTTGGCTTTGTTCTTAGTGGTTTTCTGTAAAGCCTGGGGCATAACCTTTGTATTCTTGTATTTTTTTTTCTTTTCTATATCACATTTAATTACCCCAAAAAAATCTCTTACCCTTTCATTTTTTGAATGTATACAAAAGGAATTTGAAATAAGTATGATAGGTAAACTCAATTACTTTCTAAGTTTACAGATTAAACAGTTTGACGATGAAATTTTCATCTCACGGTCAAAATATGCTAAAAACTTGGTTAACAGATTTAAACTAGAATTCACCAAACCCATTTGAACCCCTATAAGTACATCAGTGAAATTGTCAAAAGATAAAAAAGGCAAAAATGTTGATCAAACCTTATTCAGAAACATAATAGAGAGTCTTTTGTATCTCACAACTAGTAGACCTGATATTGCTTTTGGTGTAGGAATTTGTGCACGCTATCAGTCTAATCCTAAGGAATCACATCTAACTGCTGTTAAAAGAATTGTCCAATATGTGAATTCTACTTTTGAGTTTGTTATTTGGTTTTTTAAAGATACTAACTCAAACACGATAAGCTTTTCTGATACTGACTGGGCTAGATGTGCACATGACAGAAAAAGAACATCAGGAACTTGCATTTATATTGGTAACAATCTGGTTTCGTGGCATAGTAAGAAAAAGAATGCAATTTCTTTATCTACTGTCGAGGCTGAATATATAGCAGCTGGTAGTTGCTGTACTTAGTTACTATGGATGAAACAAATGCTTTTAAAATATGGTCTTGTCCAAGAGTCTATGATTATCTATTGTGATAATACAAGTACAATTAATATCTCGAAGAATCCTATTCAACACTCTAAGACGAAGCACATAGACATAAGGCATTACCTCATTCATCAGTTAGTCAATGATAACATCATTACTCTTGAATACATTGACACCGAAAGACAACTGGCTGATTTGTTTACAAAATCTCTTGGAACACTATGGTTTGAATTCCTTTGGAAATCTATTGGAATTGGCATTTTGAGTTTTAAAAAAATGTTACTTCTAATTCATTCAAAAAGGTTAATCATGTGTGAAACATTTTAAAATACTGTCTGAAAGCTATACAAGATCAAGTTATTGAGAATCTTTGAAACATGTTTTCCTGTAATGATTATGATATGTGCGGTTAAATATGCGTGTGGCATGCACTGGATACTGGTTGAAAAATACTTTTTGATTGACCTCTACAGTAAAAATCAATTGTTGATGTTGATGTCTACAACCACCCTTATCTGTTTATCTTTTCACGGCCTTGCTCTCACTTTGAACTATGTATGCTATTTTATGCTAATAAAAATGATTACATATACAAACCTTACTTTTTCATTTGTTATAGTGTGAAAGTCGCTGGTTATGCTACCTTTTTCTCTTGCTTGTGGACATGGCTACCTATTTGAACCATGCTTTTTTGTTCATCTTAATGTGTCAGCCGCCATGTATGCAGCTGTGCTTTAATGCTAATGAAAATAGTTACCTATGCGAATCTTACTTTTTCGTTCGTAGTAGTGTGAAAGTCGCCATAAATAACATAATTTTTTTATAACAACCAGTTCTTTGTGAAGGGGAGCTTCCGTACTTTTTCAACAGACATACATTGAGACTTTACTTAATTTGACTTCAAAAAGTGTAATTTAACCATATTCCCGATGTGCCTATTGTATATTGATCACTCATATCTTTAATTTTTGTCCATGTGAAATTACTTTTCAAAGATTTAAAGTACATCTTATATAAGCTCTTATTGACAATGTTTTGTGACTTTATTTTTTCATGTTTCGTCGTTTGGATTATTATGTTTGTCTGAGTTATAACATTTTTTTATTTTTATTTTTTTAAAGATGTCAATTTTCATTGTTTTGCTCATGTTTTCTTGCCTTGCTTCCATAGGTTTAACTCAGCCAATGTACCGCTTGAGCGGCCCTTTGTGCATTCGAGCGGTCCAGTTGTTCCTTTTGTCACTGCCAGTGCCCCACTCGAGCATCCCTTTGTGCGCTCGAGCAGATTTTGCCTCTGTCATCCTACACCGCTCGAGCGGCCTATCATACGCTCAAGCTCGGTATATCCAGTACCTTTTAGTCTTCACCACCGCTCGAGCGGACCCATCTCGCTTGAGTGGACTGTCGTGGATCTGAAAAATAAAAATAGGGCATGAGTTTTTTTTTTTTTATTTCCAAAATCTTCCTCCTTTACTCATGGCGCCTCATCCTTGTGAAGATCTGGTCTCTCTCCTCTCTTCTATCAGCCTCGATTTCATCCTTTTGACCCTTAGTAAGTTCTTAGAACTCGAATTTGGGTGCTTTCGTTTTCCCCAAACTAGGGTTTCGATGTTTTTTATTTTTTATTTTTTTCTGTTTGCTCTCTTGTCCATGTTTGGGTGTGAGTTGCAAATTAGTTGCTTGTGTGGGTTTTGTTATTCATGAACATCGATGTTGTGTTATTCGTGTTGAGTGAAACCGGCCCTAGGGTTTCGTCATTTTAGTTTGTTCATTTTTATCACTCTAATCCTCTCCATGCTAAGGGTTCTTGCAATTAGATGAGCTTAAAATGTTCTTGATTTTCCCTTTGAGTCTCTCACTCGTTCAATTTCTTGTTTCGAATTTTCTTCTCTTTCTAATGTGACTATTAGTGGTTTTATGTTGAGACTTGTCTTATGAATATGTTAATTCATTGACTTGCATGATTGGTTTTGTACATTAAAGGAGTTTATGCAATTGTTTACATATTTTCTGTTTTTGTTTGGTGTTCTAACATAATCATGCCTCCTCGCACCAAAAAGACCACTGGACGCACTTTCGCTACTTTCGATAACACTCGATTTTGTTCTCTAGAAGGGGAAGAGAGGTATCTCAATCATTTCTCCTCTCGTCCTCTTAGGATAGAAAAACATGTGGTCATGTCTAACTTTACCAATCTTCGCATGCCCCAGATGTTTGAGACTCTAGGTTAGACTAATCTCCTCAAAGTGGAGGGTGTTGTTTATGTCGATCTAGTGCGTGAGTTCCATTCGAACATGTATGATCTTTAGATCAAACTTTTTCAATTCAAAACTTTTGTCCGTGGTCTTACTGTTGTCATGGATCAGTATACCCTGTTGGATTATATGGAGTATGATATTTCTTGTGATGTTGAGTATCCCCTTATTCATGCTCACTCTGACTAATCCTATTCTGAAATTGCTTTCTACCTTATGTGGGAAACCCCGGGAATGGGTGAAAGGTTACATATATCAACATGAGCTGACTCCTACATTTTGTTTGTTGAACATTATTGTGTGTAAATATCAATCATATGGGTCATGTCTTTGATATTAACAAAGAACACGGGTATGAGTTATTTATGATTAGTAAGGGCAAAAAAATTAACATCGCCAAACTTTTTCTTCAATCCATGTTGAAAGTTGCTCATGGCAACAAGAATGTTTCCTTACCTTATGATCGTTTCTTGACCCAATTCATTTTCTCCTTGCCTTCTTTTCGTCTCCCGCCTAATCTCGCCACTGAGCACATCATTAAGTCCATTAGTAAGCGCATCTTTTCCCAAAGTGCTGCACATATTTCAACACATGGCGAGTCTTCTGATTCTGAGGAGGGGGAGGACGATCCCATTCCTAGTGCGTCTACTCCGCCTGTCCTCGAAGGGGAGTCTTCGTAGTCATTTGTTGCTGCTCGATTGGATTCTCTTGAGGCTCTAATTAATAGTCTACAGCAGCATTTAGATGCCCGTTTTGATCAGCCGACATTGCTTCTTTAGGGTTTTCCTCCAGACATTGGTTCTTCTTAGTTTCATCCAGGTGACACAAAGAGGAAGTACTAACACAGGTTGATATATTAATATTGGTATGCTTTTTTTTGGGGTTGACAGGTATAGTGACAAGTACAATTTCTTTTGTTTGGAAGTATGGCAGTACACATTTTTCTGGTTCAATTTCCTGATGATATCCTTTGGGTACATTTCTTTGGATGGTTTTGACATTGATTGAAGATCGTTATTTCTAAAAATACATGGTTCACAGGGGGAGTCTGTTGCATATATTATGCGGATTGCTAATCATTTTGGTGGATGGTATATTGGATATTTCTCATGAATATATTGTTCTTTAATGCTTATATTTTTTTTTATGATTTCCTATTTTGTTTTTTGGCCTGATTTTCTCTAATGGATTAAGAGTTATCTTGTGGTTGCTTGTTTTGTTTTAAAGGCATGGAAGAAGAAGTGTGGTCTTAGCCTTGGATGATCTTGAGTAGTCTATATTTTTTTTTAGTTAGCTATCTGTGTGTTGTGTTCACCTAGACTTGTTAAGGGAGAGATTGTAAAGAAATTAATCTAATTTAATTTATAACCTTTGTTTTTTTATTAAATGGCAAATCCATGGTGATTAAGAATGTTAGGTGATTAGGAATCCTTTGGGTTTAGGAATCTTATTATCTTTGTGTTTAGGAATTCATTTGGGTTTAGGAAGTTTCATATATATCAAGGATCCTAAAAGGATCTAGATATTCTTTGATGATTGGTTTCCTAATGAGGGTCTTATCGAAAGATTAAAGAAGGGATACACACAGACAAGCTGGTGGGATAAGCAATAAACGCTTCGAAAGAGAGTCTCGGCCACATGACCGCTCGAACACCCAACTGACCACTCGAGCGGTGCCCAGGCATTTTTGTTGTTTCCAAATTCTGGTTGCCTGTGGTTTTGAGGATCTATATATATATATCATTATTGATGCACGAAATCAACTCTTGACATAAAATAATACTGAGCATCAAGATCATATCAAGGGTTGATTTGTGTGCCACAAACTTCAAAAATTGTTTGAGAGAAAGCTTAGACGGCGTTCTAAATTTCAACGGAGAATTCTGTCGGAGAAAGCTGCTACAAGAATTCGTTGTAATAGGAATCAAGAGGAGAACGGTGAACGAGGATTCGACATACAAACTTAGGACTAAAAGATTGAGGAGTCGATCAAAAAAGTTTGCAAATTGTATTGTAACTGTTCGTGGTTAGTGCTTGATTCCTAAACTTGGTTGTCCCATGGTTTTTTACCCGTTAAATTTTTTCACGTAAAAATTTTTATGTTGTGGGTTCTTCTTGTTGATTGTGATTCATACTCGTGATTGATTAAAATCGTTAAAAATATTATTTTTCAAAATAAGAGAAAATTATATTTTTTTTAGAAATAATTTTAAAAATGTATCATTTGTATATGTTATGACAGCGAGTGATTTCGTCCAACAGAGAGAGAGAGAGAGAGAGAGAGAGAGAGAGAGGTTGCTTGATTTAAGGGATACGTCATCTTTGAATTTTTTTTGAAAAGATTTGAAATTAGGAGAAATAGATAGAGAAATGTTGCTTGATTTAAGGAATATGTCTTCTTTGAAAAATATTTAAAAAGATTTCATATCAGAAGAAATAATATCTTTAATAAGAGTATATTATACATAATAAAATAATTTTAAATCTGATGGGACCTAATTTATTAAAAAAATATTAGGATTATATTTAGCACTACTATCAAAAAGAGGACTAAATCCAAAATTTTCTTAATATTAATTAAAAAATATATGTTATCAAAACTTGAATATAAAAATTTAATAAATAATTTTGCTCTCAAAATGCGAGAGAAATAAATTTTAATTAAATAAAATTTTAATATAAAAATTTATAAAGGGCTTCTATTTATATTTTTTGGTTGGGTCAAAAATTAACTTGAGCCACCTTTGGCAATAAAATGGCTGTTTTGTCCACAAAATATAAATAAAAATGGCTACATGACTATTTTTTTATCAATTAATTAGGCATTAATTCTCAATTGGCAAAGTTTGAATAAATTAGATAGTTGAGTAATGAAGTAGGTAAAATTAATAGTTGATGGACCTGATAAAAAATCTCATAATAGTTTAGAAGATAAAAATAAAATTAACCTGTCTAAAAAATTATTTGTACTGAAGTATAATAGGCGGGTACGTGAGTAAAATATTGAGGCGAGTGGTGTTTGTTAAACCGCCATTTATAACTAATCAGCATATATAAGATATGCCTTACCCAGCTTGCTATGATATTTTTAAACAAACTTAGTGGGTCGATGTGAGGCGAGCGGATAGGTTGGGCGAGTTATTGCACATTCCTACTTTTTGTGTCTATTTGAAATAATTACTTATTTACTTATTTTATTTAACTTTTTTTTTTTAATAATTTTTTTTTCTATGATTTAAGTAAGCTATTATATTTTTTAACTCATTCTATTGAAACTAGCTATGAAAGTAAAAAAAACTGATAAAATATGAAAAAATTTAAAAAAAATAAGTCAAAATAAATTAATAAGTTAATTTTATGTTGCATACATATTCATTTTTAGTCAGTTTTTTTTATCTTTTGATAAAAAAAATTTCTTCAGTTCATTTCATCAAAACAATTCAAAAAAGTAAAAAAATTTAAATAAAATATTAAAAAAATTAAAAAAAAAATAAGCAAAATCTATGAGATTTAGCCCAAACACACATGCTTTTTTGAATTTGAGTTAAATAAACAAAAAATTTATTTAACGAAGAATTGGCATTTAAGCTACCATGCCACAGGAAAATTTGTGATTTTACAAATAACTTTTTAATAATTATAATTAAAAAGACTAAAAATCTATATTTAAGTTGAAATTAAACGAGAACGACATCTGCTCTAAGGAGTGCTATAAAAAAGAGATGAAATTACAACTTCACTTCTCAACTAGTTTTCTTTTTTTTGGGATCAATAATGGGTGTATTTCGTAATGTTACTGTTAGTAGTTTTTAACTTTTTGTTATTAATTTTAGTTATAAGTTATAAAATTTTTTAAACACTCACAGCTTCTGCTATAATTTATAATTATTATTTTTTCTATTTCAGTTATAAATAATAATTTTTATTAAATACTTACAATTTTTACTACAAGTTACAATTTAAAAACTACTAACAATAATTTTATCAAACACCAACATATGTTGAATCATATTTTAATAATTATATTTAAATATTATATGCAGTGTCATATTATACTGAGTGCTTAGAAATAAAATTGTGAATTAACATCCTTAATAATTTTGAATTTTCCTTCTCATATTGATGGGGTCCCAATCGCTAACAATTGTTAGTGATGATGGGTACTAATCATGCCATGCAACGATGTAACCTAAGTTGAATCGATGCTCGTTCATTATCATTGTTGTTATTGTCCCAAGTCATTTTCAAAAAAATATCAAGTATTTTTAAAATATCACATCACATTATATATGTAAAATTTTCAATAATAAAGTTATTTAAAAATCGTTTTATTGTCCGATGTGTTTTTTAAAAATATTTTAAAATCTTAATTGACTTATAAAATTATTAAAAAAATCATTTTAAGGTCCGATAAGTCTATGAAAAAATATTTGAAATTGGCAATGGCTTCAAAAATTATTTAAAAATTATTTTATCATCCAACCAAAGATATTATATGTACAAAAAATGAAGGTAATCGGCATCGACAATTAATTGATTGAAAGACATTTACCCCCAAAAAATGAACAAATATAATTTTGAAAATATACTTTACAGTTTTATAGAATTTATGTGATCCAGACATCTAATTATTTATTTTTGATCAATTTAACTTCTTGCATGATTGATAATTTAATAAGTTTAACAATATAAATAATTCAAATTATCAATATAGGCTCAGCATAGAAAATAAAAAAATAAAAATGGAGTGACCTCCAACTTTATTTTTTAAGAAAAGTGTAAATTCGGTCTAGATCCTATTATAAGGACTTGATTATGGATTAGTCTCAATCATTAGCTGTGTATTTCATTAAATTCTTATAAAAAAAATTTCAGCAAAATATTAATATTTTTACCTGAATTGTTTGAACTAGTGATTCAAATATACATAGAAAGTTTTAAATTGATTGAAATCGCCATTTCCAAATTTTTGTTACCATATTTTTCGTCATTTCCTATCAATAATCAAATCTTCTTTCATTTAAAAGTTAAAAAAACTGTAAAGTGTAAACTACTTCTTTCGTCATTTTCCCCAAATGTGAAAACTGATTTATTTCTACTCTACTAATCACTTGTATTGTATCTTTTGGTTCTGGTGAGCTTTTTTTCCCATGAATTTTGTCATTTTTGAATTTTGTAATGATTGAATCCATTTTTTTATTTTTTTTTGGAATTATATCATTCAGGAAGACAAGGAATTCTCATTATGCATTTGCTTGAGTTGTTCCCCACCATTTTTTTTGTCAGTGTAATTTGCAGAAAACAAGAACTTCCCATTAAAAGCAGTAAATGTAGAAAACGATAACTTCTGATTTAGACTGTTAAAATAGTCTCATTATTCACATAATAGTTATTGTTCATGAGGTTTGATGGTCCCAATTTTACTGTTTTAAATTTAGAAAATAAGGACTTTTCTAAACTTAAGTATGCAAAATGAGTATCATCTCATTTTCATTATTTTTTTAATAGTTTTATTTTTATGCTAAGAAACTATTTTTCGTGCCATGATAGTCTCACTTTGTAATAAATTTTCAATTATTTTTCCTTTAAATGCAAAAAATGAGGACTTCTTGGTTGTTTAAAATGGACTAAATTAATTACCCAAAAAATAATATAATTGCCCAAAAAAATTGACTAAATTTTATGCAGAATAGTTCTTTTGATTTATTTTAATAGTTTGATATTTCAATGAATTTCCATTTTATCTAGTTAAATTGCATAAAATCTGGCGTTTTTTGCTTAATTAGGTGGAATGAGATTTCAGCATAACTGAATGATTTTTTTTTTTTCAGAGTGCAAACATCAAATATTTTCGAGAGTAAAAATTTGGGCAAATTTTATGCCAAATAAGAAGAAGATGGTTGAGAAAGGGAGTTGAAATCATTTAGATTCCAATTATTATTTATTTTATTTTAAGAGCCGTTGAGAATTTGGCATAATTATTTTGCAAATGCAGTTTTTTTTTTTTTTTTTGGTAAAAATAAGGACATTTTTTAAACAAAAAGGTGAAACGAAGCTTTTGATAAAATTGATCTTCAAACGAAATTTGTCCAAAAAATAAATAAATTAAATAGAATTTATAAATATTTAGTAAAATTTTTAGTTTCCGTTATTAGCTTGTTGTACTACTTTGAACTATAAATGATAATTTATTCTAAATATTTATAATTTTTATTATAAATTATAATTATTATTTTTCTATTTCAGTTATAAATTATAATTTTTATTAAATAATTATAACTTTTGCTATAATTTATAATTTATAAACTATTAAAAATAATTTTGCAAAACACAAAATTTGGAGTTGAATCGCCTTTTAAAAAATGGAGAAAATGTGAATCCTAAGTAAATGTAAATGAGGTGGGTGGGAAAGATTCCGATGAGTGGATGACATTTAATGTTGAAGTTTGACAATATGCTCCCCTAAGAAAGTTGGGAGTAATGCAGTTGGCATCTTGTGATAGGACAGACACTCCCCAATTTATAAATTGATTACACTTGACCCCAACTCTTAAAAAGAATATATATATATATATATATATATATATATATAATATTCAGCCATCACGAATTATTATAAAAAAAATTTACTTACACTTTATATTATACTTCATGCTTTATTTTATAAAAATAATTTTAATAGACTTCACTATAAGTGTTTGTGTGCGTAAAACCTGTCTAACTTGTGTCTATAAAGTAAAATATGAGGTATATGTAATATTGTTTATTATTATATTATATACAATAATACATATTTTTATAAAAGTATCTAAAATTAGACATTTATAAAAATTTTAAAATATATAGTTACAATTAACTATGACTAGCATATATATTTCTTTCTTATGTTGTTATATATTCACAGGTACATATTGTATAATTTTGCAAAGTACAAATATAATAATAAAAAATAAAAAATATAAGAATATTAATATTAATTTTTATATTTTAATAAAAGCAAAAATACAATAATAATAAAAAAAATTACAAAATATAAAATATTAGTATATTTTTATATTTTTAGCTACGGCTTTGACCAAGTCTCCGACTACAAGAATGGATGTAAAAAAAAAAGAAAGAGAGAGAGAGAGAGAGAGAGAGAGAGAGAGGAAAAAGAGAGAGGGAATACTACAATTTGCCTCGGCAAACGATGTTTTTAAAAAAAAAAAATATTAAGAACAAATTTAAATAATTTTGTTAGATTGAGATTTAATATTATTATATAATAATAGATTTTCTTTTTAATTTAGGAAGCGATCCCAATTCGTCCGATTATTGACCCCATATTGTGAAGAGTAGTAATATATAAATATTAATAATTAGTCGTGTTTAAATTAAAGGTTTTTTAAAAATAATTTAATTTCATAAATTAATCTTGCATAATGAACAGCCTTTTAATTAAAATATTTATTAGACGCACTCTCAATTCAACTAAAAACAATAAAATAAATATATGTAAATTAAAAAGTAAATATATTTACTATATTTTTGGTCATTTATGTAGGCACTCTCAATAGAGAAAAAAAAAATTAAATTTAAAATAAATAGAAAAAAGTTAAAGTTGAACGGTAAAAAGAGAGAGTTTGTCAGTGAAAGAGGAGAGAGAAAAGTACGAAATGAATGTGCAAGAAAATATTAATGTAATTTTAGTTATTAAATTTAAATAAATTTTAGTCTTTAAATATATTGTATAAAACAAATATCACATCAAATGTATTGTAAAATATAATTAAAAAATAAATAATAAAACTAAAGGCACTTCACATTGTATTCATGATCTATTTTGTCTTCTGGATATTTGGAATTACCAAAATTAGTAATTTTATAAATTATTACTTGTAGAGAAAATTGTGTGCATTTAATAAAAATTATAATTTATAATAAAAAAATATTTAAAAAAATTAGTTATAGTTTGTAGTAAAAATTATGGGTATTTAGAAAAAATTATAACCTATAACTATTTAGGCCCTGATTGGCAATTTTGGCCTTTTAGTTTTTTGACTAAAAATATCAAAAAGTTAAAATTGTCTGTTTGATAAAAAAGTTAAAAAATTATAAAATCAAATCAAAATATAAATTTTCAGAATATTTTATTCAAATCACACCACTTAAAATATAGAATACTGATTATTCATAACTTATTTACTACTACTATCAATTACATATAATTATTAATATCAAATATATCAAATGATAAAATTGTCATTTTTGAACAAAAAGTAAAAAAATAAATTTTTTACCCAAACAACTAATTTTAAAAAAGCTAGTTTAAAAGTTAAGTTACCAAATAATTTATTTTGAACTCAATTTAACTTTTTGACAAACAATGTAAAAAATAAAAATTAACTTTTAAACTAGCTGCTAATCAAACTATAAAATTAATAATAAAAAATTAAAAATCACCAACAATAATTTTGTCAAGTACCCGTTCACATAAGTTGTGCTTAATTAGTACTTGTGCAACTCATAGTAAGAGTATTTGAATTAATTTTTTATTTTTATTTTTAGGATAAATTTTTTTTTTAGTTTTAGTCTAATTTTATGCATTTTAGATTACTATAGCCACAAGAAAACAAAAAAATAAAAAATCGTAACCAATAACTGAAAAAACTCCTGAAATGACAAAAAAGTTGCTTTGAGCCCGAAAAAAATAACAATTTTTTTTGTCTTTAATACACACTTTTTTAATTTTGTTGAATTTTTTTATTTATAAGATTTTTCATAATAAGAAAAATAAAAAAATAAATATCAAAATATAAAAAAAATATATTTGAAAAAGGAGAGAGAGAGAGAGAGATAGAGAGAGAGAGAGAGAGTACTTCTCATAATTATTTATGTGGCAAATGCCTCAATCCTCTGCTGCGATTGCATGGAGTGCATCTGAGGGCCAGAAATTTTATTGGATATGAATAATGAATTTATTGTACCCTTCTGCAATATTTCTATGAAACTGCTTAGAATGTAACCAACCACTGACATAAATGAAAGCTATATAATTACATTTCAAAATTGGAAGATTATTGAATTGTTCTGTACTACTATGCAATAATTTTTACTTTATGTTCTCATTTAGTAAAGTATCAAAAAATATTTGTGGTTTAATTTGTACGGAGATTCCGCTGAGGTTCGGTTTTCCTTTTTGTGTATTTTTTTTTTTTTTTTTTTTGTGTGTAGAGACGTTTTTTTATTTTTTTGAAGAAGTGTGTTGTTACATCTAATGTATTTCTTTAATCGAGTTTAGGTAAAATATGCAATATTTTTAGATCTTTTAATTTTTTCTACAGATAAAAGAAATATTAATTCATTTTTATTAAATAAGTAAACCAAATCAAACCAAATAAAATTAAATTTTTATTCTAATCAATTGAGGTTTGTTACATAAATTTTTTTACGCTATTTTATTCTGTTAAAAGCCATATCTTCAGTTAGTTTTAATAAATTCATATATTTTCTTAATATGGCATTTCATATCAATTTAGGTCTACTCATCTTCTTAGTATTTTCATTATTCACGATCTTGTCGATTTTTTTAACTATTACATCAAATGGTCTGTTGTATGTGGGCAAACTACTTTAATCTATTTTCTTTCAATTTGTCTACAATTAATGCAACTCCTGCAATTCTACAAATATTTTCATTCCTCCCATTTTTATTAAATAAGTGAAAGAAAAAATATGATTAACTTTATTAAGTTAATCATATTTTATTAACTCTAAATACTTGGAAAATATTGCACCCTTCTGTAGTAGGTAATTTTATTAAGTTGCTTCCCATAATTTTTGTTGTTGTGGTTGGTTTATGAGTTAGAAGTAGCTTTGAATGTAACCCCACCACTGGCATGTATGAAGCCAGATAAATACAATTTTAAAAATTGGATGATTATTGAATTATTCTGTAGTACGATGTAATAATGTTTACATTGTGTTCTTATTGGGTAGCATAGAAAAAAAATATTTTGAGTTGGATAATATTTATGGTGTCTTTTTGCATGCAAATTTATAATTCTATTTGTGCGGAGATTTATTATTTATGTTCTTTCTTACGTGGAGATTTAGTTTTTCTGTGTGAGAATTGGATTTTCTCCTCCATGCATGGAGGCTTCCCTCTCAGTCTTTGAAGAAATGTCTTACTGCATCCGATGTATCTTTTGTTGGAAAAAAAGTAAATTTTGAATTTTTTAGAACATAATTTTTAGCAAATTTTGAAACTAAATATATCTTTGAATTGGATTAATTTTTTTTATGATTCTAAATTCTAATATGTTTATCTTCATGAGTTAGTGTAAAAATAAATTTTATGGTATTCAAAATCAATAATTGGTGAATGAGAAATTGACTCAAAAAATGTACTATTAAAATTGACAAAAATTAATAACTTACCTTCAATCTCACGTTGGTTGGAAGAAGATTATTTGAATGTTATAGATAAGCTAACATTGAAGTAAAGAGTGTGCCTTTTGAGGTATCTAATTTTGTGGAAGGAGTCTGCATATCAAAAAAATAGTCTAAAATAAAAGCGTTTTTGTTTTTAAGAGAAGTATAAATTTTTGGTAGTTGTTGTAATTTAAATTTTCTGCTTTCTGTTTTGTTTTACAGAAAGATTGTTGTATTTTTCAGTTTTTTGCTGATACCTCTTTAATCGAGTTTATATAGGATGGGCAATGTTTTCTCCTAACTATTTTTGATAAATAAATAAAAAAAAACTTAAACCCATTTTGTTAAATAAATGAAAAAAAGATAACTCACTTAATACATATTATATTTTTTATTTATTAAAAATATTACATCAATAATAATACGTAATACATTGAAATTAAATATTGAACCCTTCTCTACTAGTTTTATGAAGCTGCTTTCCCATAATTTGTATTGGTGTCGTTTTATGAGATAGGATTGTAGCTTTGAATGTAACTCGCCACTGACATAGATCAGGAAAGCCATGTAAATACATTTCAAAATTGGATGATTATTGAATTCTTCTGTATAGTACTATGTAATAATTTTTACTTTGTATTCTTATTTAATAGCATAGCAAAAAATATTTTGAGTTGGATAACGTTTATATGTTTGTGGGTGGAGATTTGTGATTATATTTGTATGGAGATTTGTGTTGCTTTTTGCATAGAGATTTATTTTTTTTAAGCGTCAAGATTTTCTTATTTATGGGTGGAGGCTTTTTTTCTCTCTCTTTAGAGAAGTATTTTGTTGTATTTGATGTACTTCTTTAATTGAGTTCAATGCTTTTAAGTTTTCTTACTATTTTTGATAATAAAAAATATTAACTTAATTTTATTAAATAAGTGAAAGACAAAATATGACTCAGTACTTAATATATATTGATTTTCTTAATTATCAAAAATACTAAATAAATAATAATAAGTAATACTTCAAAATAAAAAATATATTTTTTAGGTAATTAAATGGGGAAGGGGACCCCAAAGTTCCAACCTGGGTGAAGTCGAAATTAAATATTGTACGCTTCTTTAGTAGCATTATGAAGCTGGTTTCCCATAAATTTTGTTGATGTCAGTTGTTGTATGAGATAGAATTGTTGCTTTGAATGTGACCCATCACTGACATAGATGGAAGCCACATTAGATAAATTTCAAAATTGGATGATTATTGAACATAATTGTACCTATCATACACTATTGGTCCATATATATAATTAGTATATTAATTATTAAATTTTGTATCAGTCAATATATCGATCCGTAAGGGACGTATCAACCAATATCAGTCTGTATTAGTCAATATCGGGTCATATTAACTACGTATTGGTCCATAATTATTTTTTAAAAAAATAATTTTTTCTTATTTTTTATTTTTACTTTTACTTTTATTTTTTATTTTTATACTCCAATTCAAGTATCAAATATAGCATAAAAAAAGAGTTTTAAAACTAATCAATGTCAAATTATTATTAAAAAGTGTACATTCTAAATTTTATCATTTTCAAATTAGCTATCTCATTGTAAATAATAAGATTAAATTTTAATTTATACTAATTAATTAAAATATTATTTTAAATAAATAATTATGTTATACTAAATTATTTATTATTAAACAATATTTTCTAAAATAAAAAATATATATTTTATAGCAATAAATCTAAAACGGTACCTAATATTTTACCGGTACCAGTACGCACTATACCAATGAAAAAATTAATACACTATCTAATACGATATTCAAAACTATGTTATTGAATTGCTATGTTCTATCACTAGTTAATAACTTTTACTTTGTGTTCTTATTTAATAACCAATCAATTTGTTTTTTTTTTTGAGTTGAATAATGTTAACTTACTTTTCCTAAATAAGTGGATGACAAAATATAACTTACTTAATATGTATTATTTTTTGATTTATAGAAATAATACAGAAATGCCTCAGTTTTGCGATGTCCAATAAACATAAATTTTAATTGGTTTAGCTTGTTAGAAACAATTATGTTACATAACTGGAAAAGTTTTCTAGAAATTTACTCAGAAATATTCAAAATTAATAATTTAGATTTACTAAAAATGTGTGATTCTCACACAACAAATAGTTAAATTTGTACCATTCATTTTGAGTTTGTAATAAAATCTTAGATAATTTTTTTGGGCACATAGTATTTTTGTTTTAAGAAAAAATAAAACAAATTTTTTAAATTTTTTAAAGATGCCAAATACTACAGCTTTGGCATTATGGTTATTTTTGAATGTGTATAGACTTTTTCTTTTTTTTGCAAAAATAAGTGAAAATTTTTTATGAGTTTTTAAAAAAATGCCAAATAGTACAATTTTAAAGCTGATTTTCTTTTTTAAAAAATAAATTTTTTAGAGATATTGAACCGGAATAAGAACAATAATAGTTCAAAAAAATTTAATAACTTTTCTAAAATAATGGTTTACATCTATACTATCAATTTCCTGAATGCAAAAGGCAAAAAGTGGTGGTACTCTGAAGAAATATTCTGAATTATACATGCGCATTTTAGTCTTAATGAGAAGTAATTATTCGGTAGTTTTAGAGTATTATGTGATATTATTTATGTAATTTGGTGTCTTTTTTTTTTTTTTTTGTGATTCGTTTGCAGTTTGATTGAGTTTTTTAATAACGTGACTTGTGGATTGAATTTAGTCGAGTTTTCTCAAATTCACAACAGTATCTTGCTGCATCTAATGTATCTTTTTAATCGCGTTTATATAGGATTTGCAATATTTTTAGTTCTTCTGACTATTTTTGATAAAAAAAAATATATTAATCTATTTTTGTTAAATAAGTAGAAGAAAATTAGTACTTAATATGTATTGTTTTTTTTTATTTATAAAAAATACTACATTAATAATAATACATAATACTTCCAAATTAAATATTGTACACTTCTTTAGTAGCATTATGAAGCTGGTTTCCCAGAAATTTTGTTGGGTGTCATTGTTGTACGAGATAGAATTGTAGGTTTGAATGTAACCCACCACTGACATAGATGAAACCCATGTAAATTACATTTCAAAATTGGATGATTGTTGAATTGTTACGTAGTACTATTAGGTAATAATTTTTACTTTGTGTTCTTATTTAATAAAGTATTATTTTTTCTTAGTTGAATAATGTTAACTTACTTTTACTGGATGACAAAATATATCTCTCTTAACATGTATTAATTTTTTATTTATAAAAATAATAGAGAAGATGTCCAATAAATATGAATTTTAAGAGGTTTAATTTTTTAGAAACAGTTATGTTACATTACTAGAAAAGTTATCTAAAGATTTACTCATAATTCAAAATTAATAGTTTAGATTCACAAACAACAAACAGTTAAATCTGAATCATTTGTTTTGAATTTGCAATAAAATTTTGGATAACTTTTCTGGGCACGTAGAATTTTTATTCTAAAAAACATAAAACAAATTTGATGAATTTTTTAAAGATGCCACTACAGCTTATGGTTATTTTTGAATGTGTATAGACGACTTCTTTTTTTCTACTGCAAAAATAAGTGAACAAATTTGATGAATATGCCAAATAGTACAGCTTTGGCATTATGGTTATTTTTGAATGTGCATAGATTTTCATTTTTTTTTTTGCAAAAATAAGTGAACAAATTTAATGAACTTTTTAAAGATGCCAAATACTATAGTTTTAAAACTGATTTTTAAATAAAAATTTAACTTTTTAGACATACCACGCGGGAATGAGAACAATAATAATTCAAAAAAATCTAATAATCTTTCTTAAAAATAATGGTTGACAAGTATAATACCCACTGACCTGAATGCAAAAGGCAAAAAGTGATGGTACTCTGCATACCCTGAAATTATACATGGCGCATTGTAGTCATAACGATGGGTAATTATTCAGGAGTTCATGAGCAATATTATTTATATAATTATACAATAAAAAAATACTTAGTATAAAATAATGAGAACCCATCTCACAAATAGGAGACAAATGTAAAACAAATGGTACCCAGTTAATATGCACATGGTACTCTCCTGGAGTACTTAATAATTTTTTTTTCCCCAATCAGGATCCAAACAAGCCCTTGACTGGCTTCGTTGGTGCAACAGCACTGGTGCTTCTATTCTCCGCATTTAAATAACCCCACGCCACATCTGATTTCAGAGTTATATATATATATATGATGAACTCCAAAAAAAAAGTGTAGTCATCATAAAAAAATGGAATTGAAGAGAAGTAAGATAATTGGAGTAGTGGTTTTGGGGGTATCATTATATTGGTTTGGAATAGGGGTTGAAGGAGCAGGAGCAGGGGCAGGGGCAGGGATGTCTTATGGTTTCTATGAGAGAAGATGCCCAGAGGTAGAGGAGATTGTTAGAGCTGGACTTCAATCCATCTCTCTTTCTGATCCCACTTCACCTGCTGCTCTCTTAAGGCTCATGTTCCATGATTGTCAAGTTCAGGTCTCTCTCTCTCTCTCTCTCTCTCTCTCTCT